>OVBB01000213.1:4248-29535 GCA_900406415.1 Isatis lusitanica
CCCCCCCCCCCCCCCCCCTAAAAAAATTTAAAGAAAGGAAAATAGCTAAACTTGCTTGAAGACGAGCTGCGTACATACCCCAAACACATGGATCAAGCCGATTCATAGTTCTTTTTTACAGTGACTCTTGTTATCTAGTGATAGTACTTCTTTATGTGATACAATTTTCCCAAGGAATTGCACTTGAAGGAAGGTTGATCACGAATTGGATATGAATTGGGAAGGCTACTAGCACTTCTCAAGACTGAGTGGATTGATGGGTCTCACAAGGGTTGCGGATTATCCCTTGATGTTCCTAACTCCAACTATCCTAGGATATGACACACCTAGACAATAGAAGAAGGTTGTTGATTGGATGTGACTCACAAAGCAACAGGGCTGTTCAATGAAGAACAAAGGAGATTCTCTCTCAAAGGAGTTTCGATAAAACGAAATAGATAAAAGATGAAAGTTGTGTTTGATCCTATGGTTTATGAAATACATATAGAGAATGATGTTTGAGTTTCTTGAAATAAATATAAGACTTGAATAAAAAGATAGCTTGAGTCGTCGGTTGAGATTGGACTCTTGAGTTTCGAAACTGCTTGTGTTTTGTGAAGTTGATCCGTCCTTAGGAAGGGGTTCCTTAGTCCATGTTCTGACTTCCTCAAAAGTCGATTTGGGAAGACCTTCCTGAGTTCAAGCATTCTCCTCCTGAATTCGGCATTTGGGAAGGCACTCCTGAATCTTCTTGAATCCTTACCAAAGTCACGAGTTGCACTTCTTCCTTCTCACGGTTGGTTTGGTCTTGGGTTGTTCTGAGCAACTGGTTCAGTGCTTGAGCAAGCTGTTTGGTCCGGGCCCTGGTCATAGCTCCAACTGGTACATGCAATGCATCAACGACTACAAGCTCCTCTTTCTCCTCCATATCCGGTTCAAGCTCTTCCTCAGCTACAAGCTCAGCTTCATGTTCTTTCCTCGGTTGTTCCAGCCCAGTTATGNTTTGCCCTCAAATCCAACTCATCTGCAACAAAAGGGATTAAGTCAGCGATATTAAAACTTGAACTCACATTGTACTTACCTTGGAGATCCACTTTGTAAGCATTGTCACCAATCTTTTTCAAGATTGTGAAGGGTCCATCCACTCTTGGCATCAGCTTTGACTTCCTCTCATTAGGNGCTTCTTGTTGGCATTCTCAGCATAGCGTTTTGTCCTCTCCTCTATGTTCTGCCTGGCCTTCTCATGAATCTGCTTAACCATTTTAGCTTTATTTTCTCCATCCAAACTTGTTCTTTCACTCAAAGGTAAAGATATTAGATCCATAGGAGTTAAGGGATTAAAGCCATAAACGATTTGAAAAGGAGAATACTTAGTTGCTGAATGAATCGAATGATTATAAGCAAACTCAACATGGGGTAAACTCTCCTCCCAAGTTCTAAGGTTCTTTTTAACAATGGCCCTCAGCATAGCAGACAAAGTTCTATTCACGATTTCAGTTTGACCATCAGTTTGGGGATGACAAGTAGTTGAAAACAACAGCCTTGTTCCTAACTTAGCCCACAAAGTTTTTCAAAAATGACTCAAAAACTTGGTATCCCTATCAAAAACAATAGTCTTGGGCATGCCATGCAACCAGATTACATCCCTAAAGAATAAATCAGCTATGTGAACCGCATCATCGGTTTTATTGCAAGGAACAAAGTGTGCCATCTTAGAGAACCTATCTACAATCACAAAGATTGAATATTTTCCTGTTCTAATCCTAGGTAATCCAAGCACAAAGCCCATAGAGATGTCAATCCAAGGATGAGCAGGAATAGGTAAAGGAGTGTACATACATGTAGCTTGTGCTTTAGCTTTGGATCGTTTGCAAGTTTCACACCGAGCACACACCTTCTCAACATCATTCTTTAAGTTCGGCCAGTAGAAGTGATCCTGCATGATCTTAAGTGTTTTATCAACTCCAAAACTCCCCATAAGACCATCTCTATGAGCTTCCCTAACAAGCAAATTCCTCAAAGAACAATTAGGAACACATATGTGATTTGCATAAAACAGAAATCCTTCATGTCTAAAATACTTGCCAAATGCAAACTTAGAACTAGCTAGGTATGGTTCTTTAAAATCTGGATCAGATTCATACAGCTCTTTTATTTGTTCAAAACCAAACACGTTAGCATCTAAAGTTGTGATCAAGGCATTCCTTCTAGATAAAGCATCGGCAACAATGTTTTCCTTACCTTTCTTGTACTTAATGACATAAGGAAAAGTTTCAAGGAATTCTATCCATCTGGCGTGCCTCTTGTTGAGGTTTTTCTGTCCCTTCAAGTGCTTGAGAGTCTCATGATCAGTGTGAACCACAAATTCCTTTGGCCACAAGTAGTGTTGCCATGTTTGCAAAGCTCTCACCAAGGCATACAGCTCCTTGTCATAGGTTGGATAGTTTAATGTGGCTCCACCAAGCTTTTCACTAAAGTAAGCAATAGGCTTTCCATCCTGCATCAACACAGCACCAATTCCAACGCCTGAGGCATTACATTCAACCTCAAAAGTTTTAAGGAAATCAGGTAAGATAAATAAAGGTGCATTAGTGAGCTTCCCTTTCACTGTTTGGAATGAGTCTTCTTGAGCTTGCTCCCACTTGAATCCCACGGTTTTCTTGATAACTTCAGTGAGGGGAGCAGCTATAGTACTTAAGTCTTTCACAAATATCCTATAAAATCCAGCAAGTCCATGGAGAAACTTCTTACTTCACTCACGGTTGTGGGACTAGGCCAATCTTGGATTTCCTTAACCTTCTCTTCATCCACACGGATGCCTTCTGCACCTACAACAAAACCCAAGAACGCCAGATTATCTGTTCCAAAAGTGCATTTCTTAAAGTTTGCATACATCTGTTCTTTTCTAAGCACATTCAAAACCGATCTCAAATGATTTAAGGGTTCATTAAAACTTTTGCTATAGATCAGAATATCATTAAAGTACACCACCACAAACTCTCCTATGAAAGCTCTCAAAACATGGTTCATTAACCTTATGAAAGTACTAGGTGCATTTGTCAGCCCAAATGGCATAACTAACCACTCATACAATCCTAGTTTAGTTTTGAATGCAGTTTTCCACTCATCCCCTTCTTTCATACTAATCTGATGATAGCCACTTTTCAAATCAATCTTAGAGAAGATAGTTGAACCATTTAACGCGTCTAGCATATCATCAAGTCTAGGGATAGGTTGTTGGTACTTAACTGTTACGTTGTTGATGGCTCTGCAGTCAATACACATTCTCCAACTCCCATCCTTCTTAGGCACCAAGAGAACAGGAACCGCACATGGACTTAAACTCTCACGTATGAACCCTTTCTTCATGAGCTCATTGATTTGTCTTTGAAGCTCCTTAGTCTCCACTGGGTTNAGATTGTTTAGAAAACAAAACTCTCTTAACCCCACTCGGTTTAATGAAAAAGTTAGGAACACTTACCTGAGATTTTGGAAGGGTCTCCTTACTGCTCGATTCCGGACGGCTCGACTGAGTTTTAGGAAGGGTTTACTGAATGTTGCTTTCTTTGGCCGATTTGATCTCTTCTTTTCCCTTAGCTTTTTCTCTGCTCTGTTTCAGCTGGATTTGATCTTCTTGCACTTCACGTGGTGACAAAGGAACCAGGGTGATCTTCTTGCCTTTATGCTCAAAGGAATATCGGTTTAGGAACCCATCATGCATCACCTTGTTGTTGAATTGCCATGGTCTACCCAGAAGGATGTGACCTGCTTCCATGGGCAAAATATCACACACGATTTCATCTTCATAGCACCCAATAGTCAGTGCCACCTTGACCTGCTGGCTCACTTGCATCTCGCCTTCTTCACTAAGCCCTTCTAGCTGGTATGGTTTCAGATGTGGGTAGGCTTTAAGTCCAAGCTTCTTGACAAGAGTTTCACTAGCCACATTTGTACAGCTCCCACCATCAATGATTAGGCTGCAGACCTTGTCTTGGATAATATATCTTGTATAAAAGAGATTTTCTCTTTGAGCTTTCTCGTCCAACTTGGTTTGAACACTTAGAGATCGCCTGGTCACTAGCAACTTCCCTTGTGCTGGATAATCCACAGGCTCTTCATCCTCTGATTCATCATAAATCGGTTCAGGCTCTTCTTCAGATTCAACTTCTCCACTCTCCCTTAAGTTCATAACTCGGTTGTTTGGACATTTGTTGGTATAATGACCCAATCATTGGCATTTGAAGCACTTGACATCCCTTGCACGTCCCTGTGTAGTCTCCTGTTTGCTCTTCTCAACAGAGGAAGATGGATTAGTCTTAAACTCAGTATTTGTTCGGTTGGAACTCTTACCTTTCTCAGCAAAGCCGGGCTTAGAGGCGGATAGATAGGAAGTTCTGCTGTAGCTTTTCCTCTTGATCTGTTGTTCCACAAGGATGGCCTTATGTAATAGATCCTCCAGGTCCTCATAAGTTTGTAGCTCTATACGATCTTGCACCTCTCTGTTCAGTCCAGTAAAAAATCGAGCCATAGTTGCTTCAAGGTCTTCATTAACATCAGCTTTCAGCATGAGAGTCTCCATCTCCTGATAGTAGTCTTCAACGCTCTTGCTTCCTTGTGTCAAACGCCTTAGTTTTTGATGTAGATCCCTAAGGTAATGACTAGGCACAAATCGCTTCCTCATCAAGGTTGCCATCTCTTCCCAAGTATCAGTAGGTTCCTCTCCAGCTCTTCTCCTGTTAGTCACAAGTTGATCCCACCAATTAATAGCATAGCCATTGAATTGAGTTGCAGCTAAACTTACCTTCTTGCACTCTGAATAGTTGTGGTAATCAAAGATGAGCTCAACCTTTCTCTCCCATTCTAGGAAAGCATCTGGATCATTCTTACCATAGAACTGAGGGATTTTGAGTTTTAAACTTCCCAGATTGTCGTCAGTTTGTCTAGTTTCTCCAGCAAAAGGATTATCAGATCCTCTCCTACGAAATGGTTGCCTCCCTCTGGGCTGCCTCACGCTCCTGCGTCCAGAAGAAGAGTCTCCTTCATCCTCATAGATCGTTCTGGTGTTGGTTTTGTTTTTCTTCTTAGATTTAGATGCTTGCCCTGATTGTTGGTCTACTTGAATTCGATCAAGCCTGGTGTGAATGTCCTCCATCCCTGCAGATAAGAAACATTTTAATTCACCAGTTATGGCTCTCATCTGAATTTTGGATATGCCTTCTCCTGCCCTGTCTTGTTCTTCCTTGCTTTGGCTCATCTTAACCTGAAATCACTTAACAAACCGATTAAAGGAAAACAGGTCTCTCTTTCTCTCTCACTCAATCGGATTCTCTCGAGGTGTTTATCTCTCAAAGATCTCTCAAGGGTTCTAAATGAACAGATCTCAATCAAAACCCAGCAAATCAACCCAAACAACAATGAATTTAGAGAAGAGATAGAAAGATTGCAAGATTTTTTTTGGCTAGAGATTAACCAAGGCCTCCTATATGATCAATAGATCAACAATGAATTTTTTTTTTTTTTGATTGTTTGAAACGATTTCTCTTGTTTNACGGATAGACAGAAAAGAAATTGATTGAAGAAGAAAAGGAATTTTTGGTGGAAGATGAGAAGAATGGAGTTAGAAAAATGATATCAAACCTTCAAGTGTGCTCTGATACCACTTGATACAATTTTCCCAAGGAATTGCACTTGAAGGAAGGTTGATCACGAATTGGATATAAATTGGGAAGGCTACTAGCACTTCTCAAGACTGAGTGGAATGATGGGTCTCACAAGGGTTGCAGATTATCCATTGATGTTCCTAACTCCAACTATCCGGATATGACACACCTAGACAATAGAAGAAGGTTGTTTATTGGATATGACTCACCAAGCAACAGGGCTGTTCAATAAAGAACAAATGAGATTCTCTCTCAAAGGAGTTTCGATAATACAAAAATAGATAAAAGATGAAAGTTTTGTTTGATCCTATGGTTTACGAAATACATATAGAGATTGATGTTTGAGTTTCTTGAAATAAATATAAGACTTGAATAAAAAGATAGCTTGAGTCGTCGGTTGAGATTGGACTCTTGAGTTTCGAAACTGCTTGTGTTTTGTGAAGTTGATCCGTCCTTAGGAAGGGCTTCCTTAGTCCTTGTTCTGACTTCCTGAAAAGTAGATTTGGGAAGACCTTCCTGAGTTCGAGCATTCTCCTCCTGAATTCGGCATTTGGGAAGGCACTCCTGAATCGTCTTGAATCCTTACTAAACTCACGAGTTGCACTTCTTCCTTCTCACGGTTGGTTTGGTCTTGGGTTGTTCTGAGCAACTGGTTCAGTGCTTGAGCAAGCTGTTTGGTCCGGGCCCTGGTCATAGCTCCAGCTGGTACATACAGTGCATCCACGGCTACAAGCTCCTCTTTCTCCTCCATTTCCGGTTCAAGCCCTTCCTCAGCTACAAGCTCAGCTTCATGTTCTTTCCTCGGTTGTTCCAGCCCAAGTCATGCTTTCCATGATTGTATCATTAGGTGCATCGCGTTCTATGTCCTTGGCACCGGCTTTCCTTCTTTTTTTTCTAGCTCGTATGCTCCTGGGCGGACTACCTTCGTTACTTTGTACTGTCCCTCCCACTTTGCGCCTAGCTTTCCCGTGTTCGGTTCTGCTGTGTTTTGAAAGACTTTGCAGAGGATGAGGTCTCCTTCTTTGAACTTGTGGCTTCGTACGTTCGAGTTGTAGTACTTCGCCGCTGCCTGCTGGTAGTTGTGTACTCGGACGAATGCTTGATCTCGCCTTTCGTTTACCAGTTCCAGCTCGTATAGCATCACTAGATGGTTGAGACCTTCTTGTCCGGGCAGGAGTCTTCGTATAACGCCAGGAAAGTCTACTTCAGCCGGGATGACGCACTCGGTGCCGTAGACCAGTGTGAACAGTGTTTCTCCGGTTACTCGCCTTGGAGTTGTTCGGTGAAACCATAGGACTCCTTCGAGCTCGTCCGCCCATCACCCTTTCTTTTCTCCAAGGCGCTTCTTGAGCCCGTCAACGATGGTCTTGTTGGCCGCATCTGCCAGGCCGTTACCTTGCGGATAAAGTGGCGTTGATTTGCTCAATCGTATCTTCCACTTTTCGCAAAATCTTTCGAAGCGAGTGGATATGAATTGAGAGCCGTTGTCGGTAACGATCTCGTAAGGGGCTCCATGCCTGCATATGATATTCTTCCAGACGAAATGCTCCACTTGGGTGTCTTTGATGCTGGCGTAGGAGTCCGCTTTGACCCATTTCGAGAAGTAGTCTGTTAAGACGAGTAGGAATCTCTTCTGCTTCGAGTCGTGCATTGGTCCTACTATGTCCATCGACCACCTCAAATGAGTACGATGTGGAGATTGACGAGAGCACTTCCGCGGGTTGGTGGATTATTGGTGCATATCTCTGACATTTCTCGCACTTGAGGGAAAACTTCTCGCAATCCTTTATGTCTGTGCCGTTTTCTCCTCGCGGGATTCTTGTAAGTTCAAACTTTTCGAATCGCTTTGCGAGGTCCTGGACGATTTTGAAGTATGCCTCCATCTGGTTGTCCCTTACTTCATAATCTCCACTGAACTGGTTCGCCAGTAGCTGAGAATCGCAAAACGCCTGCAGATTCTGGATTTTGAGTCCAAGGGCGAGTCTTAACCCTGCGATCAAGGCTTTGTACTCTGCCTCGTTGTTGGAAGCATTGAGGAGTAGCCGGACCGACTGCTCCACAATTTCTCCAGCATGTGATGTTAAACGTACCCCAACTCCTGAACCTTGCTTCAATGATAATCCGTCCGTATGGAGGATCCAAACCAAGTCTGGCGCTGATTCGTTGATGCCCGTGGTCGGGAGTTCGATCAAGAAATCCGCTAGAACTTGAGACTTCGCGCATGTTCTGCTCTGGTACTCGATATCATACTCGCTTAACTCTACCGCCCATTTCGCCAACCGTCCCGATTGACTGGGACTATGCAGGATTGTTCTGAGTGGGAAAGTCTCGAGAATAATGATCATGTGCAACTGGAAATAAGATCGCAACTTTCTGACAGACATCACCACTGCCAAGGCCGCCTTTTCCATCAGCGGGTATCTTATCTCCGCATCCGCCAAGGTTTGACTCACGTAGAAGATCGGCTTTTTGCTCGTCGTGATCTTCTCTGATTAGGACTCCGCTTATTGTCGTCGATGATACTGCCTTATACAGGAACAACGGCTCTCCTTCGATTGGTTTTAAGAGTACGGGCGGGCTTGCTAGGTACCTCTTTAGCTCTTGGAACGCCTGTTCGCATTTCTCTGTCCACTCAAACTTCTTGTTTCCTCTGAGTGTGTCGTACAAAGGTAACATTTGTCCGTCGATCTTGAGATAAACCGGTTCAGTGTTGCGATTCTTCCGGTCAGCCTTTGGATCTCTCTTTTTGGTTTTGGCGAGGCCATGTCTATCAAGGCGTCGATTTGCTTTAGGTTTGCTTCTATCCCTCGGCGAGTCACCATGTATCTGAGGAATTAGCCAGACGCTACTCTGAATCTGCACTTCGTCGGGTTTAACTTCGTGTTATGTCGGTTTAGTTGCTCAAAGCATTCACGCAGATGTTTCACATGATCTTTTTCCTCCAAGGACTTGACCAGCATATCGTCGATGTAGACTTCCATTGTTTTTCCAAGTTGCTCAGCGAACATTTTGTTGACGAGCCTTTGGTATGTTGCGCCGTGTTCTTTAACCCTTATGGCATCACCTTATAGCAATATATCCCGCGATCCGTGATAAATGCGGTCTTGTCCCGATCATCGGGATTCATCATGATCTGGTTGTATTCGGAGAAAGCATCCATGAATGACATCAGCTTGTTCTCGGTCGTCGCGTCGACTAATCAGTCAATGTGTGGCAGTGGAAACCTATCTTTTGGACACGCCTTGTTCAGGTCCGTGAGGTCCACGCAGACTCGCCATTTCCCGTTCTTCTTTTTGCTACCACCGGATTGGCAAGCCAGTCAGTGTATTTTACTTCTATGATGGACCCGACTTTGAGTAATCTTTCCACTTCATCATTTACTGCTTGGGCGCGCTTTGGTCTGAGCTTCCGTATTTTCTGCTTTACCGGCTTAAACGTTGGGTCCACATTGAGTTCATGGCTCGTAATGCCGATGTCGATCCCGGGCATGTCTTCCGCCGCCCATGCTAACGATCCGGCGTTCCGCTTCAACTGGGTGATTAACTCTGTCTTGACTGGTTATTCTAAGTTCGCTCCAATCTCCGTACACAGCTCCGGATCCGTTTCGTCTATGTTGTCCGAGATCACTGGCTCGCACGGGGGATCTCTTTCCGCCCTATGGGCTTCTTCCATTTGTAGTTTTTGGTCGAGTTTCGCGATTTGCCGTTCTTCCTTTCCTTTATCGGGCTTTGGCTGGTGACGCGAATCTGTTATCGGCTTCCTCAACTTTACCATCCCCAGATCGTCTCCACTCCGGTTGGGGCCAGAAACTTTAGGCACATGTGGTAGGTTGACGGGATAGCCTTCATTGCGTTCAACCACAGCGTTCCTACGATTTCATCGCAGATTTGTGGATAATCGATTACCGAGAACTTTACGTCCTTCTCCACTCCTTTTGCTTTGACGGGGAGTTAGATTGTCCCTATCGTCATTGTTACCTTTCCGGAGAAACCAGTCAACGGTTTTGGATGGGTTATGAGATGTTGGGTCCCAATGTTCATCCTTCGGATGGTTTCTAGGAATATGACGTTTACCCTTCATCCTGTGTCGACTAGGACTCTTGGAATTTCGCGTCCTCTGATCGAGAGATTGATCGCGAGCAAATTGTTGTGCGGATGGTCTATCTCGGCGGCTTCCCCTTCTCAGAAGGTCATCGTCCGCCCGCGGGTGCCCCTCGCAGGACTCCAGTCCATCGCTTCTTCGGCCATAATCTTTCTTTCCGTATACTCTCGTTCTAAGAGTTAAGAATATTTCTGGTCCCCACACACAGCGCCAAACTGTGAGAGTTGAAACTCACACTGTCAAAACTTGTATTTTATAGGGGCTCAAAAATTCTATTTAAAAGAACATAAGGACCGAAAATGCAAAAAAAAAAATTTTATTGATATTATTTCGGAGTACAAGAATAATTGCAAAAGCTGAAAAGTTTTATATTGCAAAAGGCCTTAATACTCGAATTGGGATGATTTGAACCTAGTACAAGCGTATGTATTTATACTAAAAGACCTAAGAGGCCTAGGCTCCTTCTGGGCGATGTGGGACAAAGTTCCTTCCTTCAAGCCGCCGACTTAGTCTTTTGGGCTTGTTTCCTGGCCCGAAACCTTCAGCAATCCGTCGCATGATCCGATCCTGACCCGGCCCAACTTTTTTAGTACCCGATGAACATTAAACCGCGAGTAGTAACCGATGAGTAGAAAACCGGATCTCAATTAAGCTTAAATCGATTCTTTGGTTAACTCTTTTTTCGAGATGAATAGTGTTTTAAAGGTTTTTTCAGAATTTTGAAATCGAGCCGCCCATTTTTTCTTCAAATGTCCATCTGCCAAGCCTCACAATGATGTCCGGCCACCGTGTCTCCGCCTTGGATGCGTGGGCGGCCGGACTGTGGTCCGTTGGCGGCTGGACTATGGTCCGTTGGCGGCTGGACTGTGGTCCGTTGGCGGCTGGACTTCAGTCCATTGACGCCTGGGATCAGAACGTGCGGATGCTTTGGTGTTGGACTGAACCGAGCCGGGAAACATGCCTGCAGGAAGGATGGGCGGCTGGACTTAGTCCATGCACGTTCAGGCGTCGAGTCTTCATGCTGAGAAGATGATGGACGCCCGGACCTTGTCCGTGCAAGTCCGGGCGCCAAGAAGGTGATGGGTGCCCGGACTTAGTCCGTGCAAGTCCGGGCGCCGAGTTTTCATGCTGAGAAGGTGATGGGCACCCAGACTTAGTCCGTTCAAGTCCGGGCCCAGAGTCTTCATGATGAGAGGATGATGGGTGGCCGGACTTAGTCCGTGCAAGTCCGGGCGCCGAGTCTTCACCAAAAGATGCTGGGCGGCCGAAACTTGGTTCAGAACAAGTCCAGCCGCCAGGGTTTGTTGAAGAGATGCTCGGCGGCCGGACTTGCCTGGGTTAAGTATCCGCCGGTATCTCCACCGAGGAAGTCATGGGCGGCCGGACTTAGTCCGTGCGAATCCTACCGCCGTGTACTGATGATGTTGGGCGGCTGAGCTCATGCTTTGAGCATGGGCGGCTGGCCCTAAGTTCTTGTCTATTTATCTTAAGTTCATCAATCTTCGAGGAGGGGATTTGACCCCAACATTCGTATTTTACTTCGGACTTGTTTTTACAATTTAGTCGTGTTATTCGGTTATGAGACGTATTTATGGATTTCCGGAAATCAAGTCTTGGCTTATTGGATAATTGGAGTATTTGAGTTATGTGATGTCGTTAGTGACACACCATTCTCGAGTGAGGATGAGACGGGTGTTGTAGTGAACTCTGTCTTTCGAATCTCAACTACGAAGAAAAAAGAAAAGATCTCATGAAAGACTGTTTACAAACAAACCTTTTTAGGTTCATGAAGCAAAGAGAAAGCAAAACAGTATCTTTCTGAAGAATAAATCTGCTCCAGACTGAAATGCCTAACAAAAATAGCAATTCCGGTTTGGAAATCCCAGCAACCTAAAGCGTAACAACGAAATATCAGTCGAATAGAAAACGGAGCTGCCGACGAAGCTGTAAGAAAATTCAAGAGAACAGACGAATCGAATTTACCTGACGATGAGCTTCAGGGAGCGAAACCACTGGTCGAAGAGCTTCTGCGTGAAGTCCGGTCTCGACAGAATCCATGTCTCCGGGAGCAGCAGCATCCACCATACACAAGTTTCAAGTAAATCAAAATCAAATTAAATCGACTTTCGTCTGTAATCCTGGATTTCAGTATACCCTGGGTACATAATCGAGAAGAGAGTGAAGCAGTGAGTTTGCGATTGTGATTGGTCGAAAGCTTTTGCTTTGTTTTCAAGTTCGTAGATGACATGTGGCTATGTGGGCCGGCTGTAGAGACACGATGACGTGGCCACTCCCATGAGCTTCAAAAGCCTCCTTTTATTAGTATAGATTTTTTTTTTTTTTAGAAGTTTCTTCGGTTGCTAAGTAATCTATGTGTTTCTTTTCGTTTTTGAGTATGTTCTTTTATATATATATATATATATATATTAGTATTAGTTTTTGTTCCTTTCTCTTTTTTATTTATCTACTTTTAATTAGTTTTTTTTAAGGAAAATTTATCATCTGGTTTTTGGGATATTTTGTAATATTTGTCGCTTAAAATGTTCAAAAATAATAGGTATTTTTTAGTGTTAATCTTCATTGTATTTTTGTAAAAAAAAATTGGTATGAGCCATTCTGTATTATAACTTTTAGTTAATCCAACAATTATTAGTTTTATTATGGAATGGTTTTGGTAAGATATGTATATATTTCTGTTTTTGTATAACCCAGCAAAGGAAAGCTTTTCCCCTCTTTTTTTCTTGGACCTTCCATTTCTGTTTTCTTTTTTGTCAGTTGTATATCTAATATTTCCTATTTAATTTTTTCCACCAATTTCTCTTGTAATTTATGTTATAATCAGTATTTCTATTTGTATTTTTTCCAATAATAACATCGATTTTCTATGGTGGCATTGGAACGTAGGACCGCAGGATATGTCAAAAGCTAATAGGTTATAATAACTGAAAGAAAATTATTAAATATAGGAGATTTGAAAATGTTAAATGAAAATAGTGTCCCAAAATGATGAAAGCTAATGGTTTGGTAGATTTCAAGTTTTTCTTATTGTTTTAAATAAATACAAAGATAATAGAACATAAGTTTTTTTATTTTGAAATATTACTAAGGTTATAATAGAATAGCAACTAGTTTTATTATCTTTTTCATAAACAAAATTTAATTATTTAATAAAACATGTTTAAATAATAATATTTAATAGTTTATTTTGGATATGAGACCGATGGAGTTGCTCTTATATGTATCTTTGAAGCTTTAAAAGGAAAAAGCTTAACAAAATTACTGTATAGGCTTTATCACTAACTCTACTGTATATTAACAAATTTTCCTTTACATTAAGAAAGGATCAAAGTACTCATAAGAAAACAAATCAACAATCTCATACTTAAGTGGTGAACTAATGGAAGCTTTAGGTTTGACATTTTATCAAAATCCCTTCTTTCGATTTAGAGATGTCAAAATGGATAAAATGTCATAAATCAACCCAATCCAATCAATTCCATCAAAAAATAGTTTCATGGTTTCCCGCCAAAAACATAGTTTCGAGTATTCCGCCAAATACATGATTTTTAGTTTTCCCGTCAAAAATGTGGTTTGGGTTTTCCCGCCAAAAACGAGGTTTGAGTTTTCCAGTCAAAAACGAGGTTCCGAGTTTTCTCGCAAAAAACGTGCTTCCGAGTTTTTCAGCCAAAAACGCGGTTCTACGTTTTCGCGCCAAAAACGCGTGTCTCAGTTTTCCCACCAAAAACACAGGTCTCAGTTTTCCCGCTAAAAATTGGTATCAGAGTTTTCACGCCAAAAACGTGGTTCCGTGTTTTCTCGCCAAAAATGCGTTTTCGAGTTTTCCCGCCAAAAAACGTGATTTCGAGTTTTTTCGCCAAAAATGCTCTTCCGAGTTTTTTTTTTTTGGCAAAAACGTCTTTCCGTGTTATCTCGCCAAAAACGCGGTTCCGAGTTTTTTCTCTAAAAACGAGGGTTTGAGTTTTGCCGCTAAAAATGGGCTTCCGAGTTTTCTTGTCAAAAACGTGTTTACGAGTTTTACTGCCATAAACGCTGTTCCGAGTTTTCCCTCCAAAAATATAATCTTGTATTTCCCCGGCAAAAAACATAATTTCATTTTTTCTCGCCGAAGTTACTAAAGTTTTTTTAAATAGTAATATAACTTATAATTGTTATTATTATTATTTCAGAATTAGTTAACGAGTTTATGGATAACCATGGGTCCAATGGGTCAACCCAATCCACAACTTAAATATATTGACTATTAATGGGTCATTGGTCAACCCAACCCATTTATTAAATGGGTTGGGTTGATCCATGACCCGTCTAAATTATGTGGGTTATATGGGTTGATGGTTGATCCACAAACCCATCATCTAATTTTGTTTTATTTTCTCAAATTATTAGACGTTAAAACATAACAATACAAAATTTAAGAATTAATGAATGAATCTAAAAATACGGAATTACGTTTTTGGCGAGAAAACGCAGAATCACGTTTTTAGCTGGAAAACATCGAATCGCGTTTTTTGCAGGGAAACACATAATCACATTTTTGGCAGAAAATCCCAGAATCAGGGTTTTTCCCGGGAAAACGAAGAATCACGTTTTTGGCGGAAAAACGCAGAATCATGTTTTTGGGCGAAAAAACGAAATTTTGGTTTTGACAGGAAAAACGCGGAGTCGCGTTTTTGGCGAGAAAATACGCGAAATACATTTGGCGGGAAAATGTGATTCCACCTTTTGACGGGAAAACTCGCAATAGCGTTTTTGGCGGGAAAATGTGATTCAGTTTTTTGGCGGGAAAACGCGATTTCTCGTGTTTGGCGGAAAAACGATTCGTTTTTTTGGCGGAAAAACATGATTCAGCGGTTTTGGCGGGAAAATGCGATTCCGCGTTTTTGGCGGGAAAATGCGGAATGATATGTTGCGTTTTTGGTGGAAAATGGTGATTCCATGGTTTAAATGAGAAAACTCGAAATTACATTTTTAATTATAATTAAAAAAAATATATAGCATGTGAAGAAACAAAATTAGTAAGACTCATGAGTTGACCCAACCCAATTGACCAATTTAACTTGTTATTAACCCATTGATTTGTTAACCTATTAACCTGTTAACCTATTAACTTGTTAATCCATTAACCAATTGTATAAAAAAATAAACAGTTCATTTTGGTTAATGGATCAGCTTGTATTGGGTCAACCAATGGGTCTTGACCCATTTTGATACCCCTAACAATAGATAACCATGAACCCATCAAATAAAGTGGGTAATGGGTCAAACCAACCCATTTAGTAAATGAATAATGGATGAATCAAAACCCATTAATACTTCAATCCATAGGATAAAGGGTTGGATTACCCATTTTGACTACTCCTATTATACCACGTAATCGGTAAGACATGAGGCTAATAACAAGTATGAAAGCGTGAATGACCTTGTCATGTTAATGTGAGTGTAGATTAGTAAGACAACTGCAAAAGGAACCTAAACAATTACAAATTAAACTTAAGAGAGTTTTTTAAATACCTTTTTGATGTCCATGAATTCACCATCCTATTTGATATTCTTTGAATCCCAAAATCGCAAAAGCTTGCCGACCATTTGTTCAGAGAATCGGCCCATAGATTACATCGAATGTATCATTTCGATAAGCTGACATAGCAACATGAGATGCCTTTCAACTAGAAGGTGATATTTCGTAGAGAACTTTGAGAGGAGATAGATGAATTTTAGAGAAAACGATGAGGGTGGAGGATTGATGTGATCTTCTATAGTTTGATGATTTATATTTATAATGAGTTTTGTTGAAACGGTGGGAAGAAGTTGTAGCGAAGAGCCATAATTGAAATCGATGTCAAGTTTAAAGGCTTGCAGATGTAGAACATCGACGATGGTGAAGGAGAGAGGCGAAGAGGTTCAGTGGAGAGCACAAAGGAAATGGAATAATTGCTAATCATATGGGCTTTAGGTTTATATTGGGCAGAATATCACCCAAATTATATTTAAGACATGTGTCAATAATCGAGTGCTTACATGACACATTTTCAGGAAAGAAAAGTCTACTTTTACCAAGTAGATTCAAACTCATTGCTCAAAGTAACGAGTCACTTGATAATAATAACATCCCAGAAAGAAAGATAAAAATATTATGAAGAGTTCAAAAATTCATTGACCAAAGATGCGGTAAATTATAACTCTTTGACTGCCACCACCTGGCCCCAGATACCAACTATCGGTACATGGATCCCATGGCACATGAATTCCAGTTTCACCCGATTGCCAATGTATTATTTTCTTAAACTCGCGAGATTTTTTTATTGACCCTGCAATCACCACACGATATTTTCTTGTGTTTTGACCTCACTAACACAACAACGAAAATTACATCGTGTACGCTTTCTCAGTCGTGTGACTTTCTCAGTTCTAAGTACACTTAACTCTATTGTCGTTGGATGTGTGGCGGAGAAGATAAGGTCACTTTGATGACATAACTTAATCAAATTAAGTATATATGAGAATTTAAGATGTTACATAAACGACAACATTCCCAAAGAACAATTGAAGCATTGAAGCCTGGAAACTTTAAATTCATAACAACAATCAGTTTACATTTCGAAGATGGATTCAGTTAACAATTCAAAGGAATTTTTTTTTATTTTTCAATGGCCCATGAGAAATAAGGAATATGTATGTGTATAAGGTAATAATCTCAGAACTACAATCAAGAAGTATCATACTCCCAATAACAACTTCACATAATGCTGCAGCAATGGTTTTCCAAGTGGTAGAACTGGGCATTCGTACTTCAAGATTCCAAACATCTACAGTAACATTTCATGGATTTAGATGAGAGCATTATAAACACTAAAAGATAGCACAATCTAGTCTGATGTTCTTATTACTCTGGATTTCTTCGTTGTTTTTATTTTCATTGGGCCTCCCTGATATCTAGTATATCGGTTTGGGCTTAATCTATATTGATGTCCTCATCACTCTCGATATGATTTTATGCTGTTTTTTTGTTTTGAGTTGTGGTCAATTGATTCTTTGGTTTCTTAACGTATCAAGAGGTTAAAAATTGTTTGGATATTATAGTATTTATCCCAATAGTTTTTGGGGTCAGAATTCACACTCTCGAGATTAACGCTTAAACATAGGAAGAGATCTTGAGCTAATTTTCGCTTCGAATAAACCATGAGCTAGATAGTCGAAACCATCCGAGCTAGAGACGACCACCCCCAAGCTGACTTGTGCGTGACCCTCAGAGCTGGGATGGACGTGTCTTCTCCGAGCTGAGCACACGTCTGCGGTCTAAGCTGTATTAACCATTCTTGAGCTGACCTTCGTGTGTATGCCTTCCGAACTTGCCTGCCTCTTACCGAAGCTGGAAGGTCACTTTCAGATCTGGTGTGCGTCCGGATGGCCCCCGAGCTATGTCTCATCTCGTTCCCAAGCTGAGACATGCCACTACCGAGCTGGAATTTTGGCTGTACGCTCGAGAGGGAAGGTGATCATTATCGCGCTGAAATTTAGTTGTACCCCCAAGCTAGATGTTGTATGTACTCCCGAGTTGACGTGCATGACATATGATACAATCATGGAAAGCTTCAAGGATTAGAAACTGGAACTAAAGCCAACAGCAGACCTAAGGGCCAAGAAGCTTGAACCATGAGTTACAGCTCGTTGTAAGGAAGCTACTGGTCAGATTCCGGAAAGCCTACACAAATTAGGAAGATATTGTTCGGATTCCAGAAGACCTACACGAATTAGGAAGCAAGTGCTCAAATTATGGAAGGACTACATGAACGTGTGTAGTGCCAATCAAATTAACACTTTTGGTTCTCAATCAACCTTTGGTTATCAATCAAGCCCAAGGATATCAGCAAATAGACAAGTTATCTATTTGTACTCTTTTTCCCCTTTCCTTTGGTTTTGTCCCAGTGGGTTTTCCAGGCAACTGGATTACTTCCAAATCACCCATTTGTTGATCAAGACCCAATTCTGGAAGCTACTATTCGGATTCGAAAAGACCTTCACAAATACCAGACTCAGAAAGGAAGTGTTCAGATTCAGGAAGGTCTTCCCAAATCGACTATATAGGAAGCCTGAACAAGGATTAAGGAACACCTTCTTAACGACGGATCAAGTTCTCAAACAGAAGGGATTTCGAAGGTTAAGGATCATCTTTCAGGTCAAGAGTCAGTCAACAAGTTTTATTCCCCATTCAAATATACTATCTTAATTGCTAGGAACCCCAAAAATCCTTTGCTATATGTATCTCAAAATCTATTGTAAAAAACAATCAACCTTTTATCAACTTCTTTCGTTTTTTGAAACTCCCTTTGAGAGAGATTTTCATATGTTTTCTTGAACAAACCTGTTGTTCGCATACTTCACGTATTGCCTCGTTTTTGCCTCAATGTTCACCCACACCTTTTCATGTATCTGCTACAACTTTTCCTTTCTTTTTGCAATGCAAACTTATCTGTTCACCTATAAAGTCAGTGCTTTGGACTTTGATACTTTTGTTCCAGCACATTCATCTCTTCTTTGTTGATTACGAATCCGGACGCTCAATGGAGAGCATCTTGGATGGTTGAGGGAACGGTCAGCGATTTTTCCTCTTGATAATGCGACTCGAACCATAGCGCCTTCCTCAAGCCTTCCAGTGCGGCCATCGCTAAGCCCGTCCATCTTCGATGTGAATGCTTTAAAGCATCACATGATAGTTCACAGACTCTTTTTTAGCCCTAAGATAAGGTCCAAAGGTCTACTTCAAAAGTTTCTCGGCTCATAAACATTGAGTAATGTTTAAGGAAAGCCAAGGAGAGCCGTCTAAAGTTTTCAATGGAGTCTCTTTCTAGGTGATAGATTCCCGGAAAAGAGATATATTGTGATTTTGACCCATACTAACCTTAGTATCTCACCCTTTTCTATAGACTTTCGAGTAAGTTTCAGGTGATTTTAAGTAGCTATGAAGCTGATATGGAGTTTGCAACGATTGGAGCGTTTGTAGCAGAAAATACTTATTTTGGAAGAAAATGAGTTAAATCGTATGAATATTTACCAACTTCAACTCGCGAGCACCTGCTCGCTATCCGAGATCACATGCTTGCGCTTCCGGAGAAAATAAGGAAAGTCGTTTTGACATAATCCTAAAAGCGAAAAAGAAGGAAGCAGCCGCCTAAAAGAACCCGATTATATATACTCCCTTTAGTCTTGGGTTTTGATCTATCTTTTACCTTTAGGTTTAGTTTTTAAATCTTCTAAGAGCTTTCTACTTGTATTAATTTTGGGAGAAAAATCCCTGCAACACCTTGAGAAAAATTCTGAACCCTCTTAATTATGCTTTATTGTTAATGCATTCTTTTAATTCAATTGCTATGTTTTTTTATTCCATGTCTGAGTAGATCTCTTAGTTAGGTTAATGATTTCAAAGAAGTTCATGAGCTAATGGGTTAAACACAAATAGGGTTATAAATGGATAGTTTTCGCCTCTTGTTAACCTTAATGCTTGAATTGAATTGATCACTTGATTCACGATTTTAGGTTAGCTTAGACAGAGAGAGTTGCTAAGTTGCTAGAAGAAACATTGATGAGCAATTTATCCTAGGCCTGCGAGAGTAGATTGTAGCTGAATTGTGAACAAATCAAACATGATATTTAAGGCTTGCCTGCGATTTTTAGGACCAATGAGAGTTAGGATTTTAAGTTGTTAGACAAAGTTATTGATGCCATGAGAGTGGATCAATATTATCTTTATGTTTGAGTTCTAGACTTGTGCTTAATTGTGCCCTGAATAGTTATTTGATCTTTGCTCAGAATTTCCTGCGAAACTCCTTGACCTAACGCTTGCTTTATATTGTTTTATTCATTGTTTAAAATTTGCTTGCTTGTTACCAATTCAATCTAATTTGTCTTAGCTCTAAATCTATCTCATAAAACCATAGTGTGATACTTGGTCTTCATGGGATTCGACCCCTAAATACTACTTCGTTTGCTGTGCAATTCTAGTAGGAAATTAGGGTTTAAAACATGTGTATCAAGTTTTTGGCGCCGTTGTCGGGGACCAAATTATTACATTTGATTTTCGGCGAAATTTTTAGTCTAAGATTTACTAACTTGTTCTTCTTTTCTTCTTTTGTGTGTGTTTCAGGACAATCAATAGATCGCAAGGTTAGAACGAGCTGATTAGAAAAAGAAGTCGGATCCAGCCAATATGGGCGACGAAACCGACACCCGAGCTGCTAATGGTTATGTAGCTGCTGAAATTCGGACAATAGAACATTAGATGCAGCAGTTAAAACAACCACAACAAAATCGTGCCATCAGGGGCATTCACACGCCTCATGCCTCTTATCAAAATAGAGCTGCGATGATCCCACCTACAATCCTGAGGCAAGACTATGAGATCAAGCCTCAGATGATCGTTTTGGTAAAGCAGCATTTGGCTGCAGAAAATCCGATGGACCATGTTGAATGAAGATTTCGAAGAGATCTCCAGTACCACCGGATCCAATGGGGTACCTCCTAATTTCCTCAAATGCAAACTCTTCTCATTCTCTTTGGCGGACAAGGCTTTGCGCTGGCTTAAGTCATTGCCACCTGGATCTCTGGCGACATCGGTTGATGCTAGGTCGGCATTCCTGGACAAGTTCTATACTAAGTCCAAAACTGCATCTCTAAGGAACAAGATCTCTTCGTTCCAGCAGCAGTCTGGAGAAGCTTTTTGCAAAGCTTGGGAAAGGTACAAGGAGTACCGCAGAGATTGCCCTCACCATAAGTTCAGCGTTGAGCAGATCCTGAGAACTTTCTATGATGGTGTTGACTGGGACTATAGACATGCCCTGAATGCTGCCAGCAATGGCGATTTTTATACAAAGTCCGAGGAGGGTGCATTTGAGCTGATTGAGAACTTGGCTGCAAGTTCCAAAAATCGCTGCTATGAGTATGATGAGCCTAGATACATCAGCAGTGTTGAAACACAGAAGATTGATGGGCTGGATGCAAAAGTGAACTTATTGTTGGAGAGAAATCGGAGAAGTGTCCAGCTTTGTGCAAACAGAAGCTATGAGCATTATGGAAAGGTGAACTACGTGAATGGAGGCTATGTAGAGAATCAGAACTTTCAAGCTCAGGCATCTAACTCTCAAGACGAACTGAAATCCCTTATGCACTTGGTTTTACTCAATTAACAGAAATCTGCTAATGAGGTCGATGTCAAGGTGGAAAGCATGTACAATGATCTCAACAGTAAGTTTGAAGTTGTTTGCACTCACATGAAAAAGCTTGAAATCCAGGTTGCTCAAACTGCTGAGGAATAAAGATTTCTTCCAGGGAAAGCAGAGGTGAATCCTAGGAATGGGTATGTCAATGCAGTTGAGGTGAGAAATGGGAGGATACTGAATTATGCAGTAAAAAATGTCATAGCCTCAGAAAAAGCTATGGGGTAGGCTGAGAAGCACCCGCTCAAGGGAGATATATTTTCTCATGCCGTAGAAAAAACGATGGATTAGGCCTCATCATCTGGAGTATCTGCCCCATACCCTATTTTGATTGATCCTGGCGTAGAAAAAAAGAGCGAGCATCCCAGCTCTCCGACAGAGCACATGCTCCCTCGAGATGCTCCCATTAAACCTGCAGAAAATCTTCCAGCGAGGGTTTACACTCCTAAGGTGCATTATCCAGTTCCAGATAGAGATCAGATGGAGTCCATTGGTGCAGAGAAATTAGCAGACTTTAAGAAGATGGTGAGAAGGATTCCTAAGGAAATCTCTTTTGAGGAAGAATTGGAAAATCTTTCCATACTTGATTTCTTTTGGAACTGCAGAGAGACTCAAGAAGAGATTAAGGCAGTCTTTGTAGAAGCAAGGAGTACACAACCAGCATTGAGGGTATTTTCTAAGGTTGAAGATCCTGGAAAGTTCTTTGTTCCATCCTCCATTACAGGAGTTGAATTCAAAGACGCTCTTTGTGATTATGGCTCTACTGGTAATCTCGTGTCAAAAACTATTGCAGAGAAATTGAAAATTTCTGAGGTAAAGCCTAGTCATATGACTATTCGTTTTGCGAACTCCTCCACATCAACATCGTCTGGCAGCATTCACGATCTACCTATCCAAATAGGGGATTGCCTAGTTCCCACTGAGTTTCAGGTTGTGGAGATGAGAGACGGTTATGATATGCACTTGCTTCTTAGGAGACCATTCATGGCTACAGTGGGTGCAATCATTGATATGCCTAATAAACGAGTCTGTTTTTCCAAGATTGATAAAAAGGTTTTCTACAAAGCCATTCCCACAGGAACCACCACACAAGCCTTTTGCCTCTCAGCAGTGGATAGAGAAGAAGCACGTGCTCCGATCCCGCGAGCACCTGCTCCACAAACCGGGAAACTTAGGGAGAAAGAAAAGACGCAGAAAAAGTGCAGTTCAAAAAGGATCACGGGAGGTCCTCAAATGACTTTGATCCCTCAAGGGTATGATGGACACTCGGTTGACTACAAGGTGAAGTGCAAAGGCCGTCCTAAACCTTTCTCTAGAGTTAGAACTATTCTTCTATCAGAGTTGAAAGAGAATGGTATTGGTGTTGTGAATGGAATGCTGAGTAAGGTTCTGAACATGAGGATGTCTGATTGTGGAGCTTGTTTTGGAGCAAGCTCTCAAGCCCAACCTGACTGATACATGGCACCAAAGTCAAGCTANCACCAAAGTGAAGCTAGTGACTAAAATTAAGCGCTTGGTGGGAGGCAACCCACTGGTAAGTGTACATACTTCCTTTTCTTTCTTTTGCTATTGATTTTCGGTTTTAGTTTTCTTTGTTTCCGCTTTAATAATAATAATTCAAAAAAAATGTCACAGGAGCACCTGATTCTGTTCCGGAGCACCTGTTCCGCCTTGGTGCTCTGTCCTGTCGACCCATGTAAGTTTTCTAGGACTCTTATCTAGCTTATTTTCACACCGAGGCGGTGTGAAGTAAGTCCGAAGGAGGGTTGTGCCTGAGTCAGTATTTTATTTCTTGATATTGAGTCGATTTGGTTTTCAAGTTGAATCAGTTTGTCATATGGGTCAAATCAAAATTTGTGGGAATTAGGACCATGATCCATGATGAGTTTAGACGACTTATGAATTTTGACCATCTCTCTAGTGATAATTGCTGCAGAATAAAGAGTGCAGAGACGAGCTGAGACTTCTTCACATTCGGACCCTTCTCCATTGCCAGAAAATTTTGTCCCTTAAAGGTTTCATCGGATAGGCATAGACTATATTTTCTGGACATTATTTGTACTTAAATTCTTCTTGTTTTGGGCATTAGGATAGGGAATGAGTAACATCATAAATTCAGGACTTCTTACTCCTTTTGTCACTTTTGCTGATCCTGAATAACTAGCTCATTCTTAGCTAGTACCCCACCTTGACCATAACCTCTTTTCAAACAACTTGCATTCTTGTTTTTCATCTACATATGTGCATATATGTGCAAAAAAGTCATGGAAAAAAGGACTAACATGATCTCGGAGTCAATCTTCGTGAAGAAGTCGTTTTTAGAGAAAAGGAAAAAGTTTCCAGAGCACCTACTCCCAATACACGAGGACCTGCTCACCTTGTCCTGTGAACAAAATGTGTACGAGACATGACCTGCTGGGGTATGTGGACAGATATAAGTTTTCAGTGCTCAAAGGATACACACATTGTAAAGACCCTCCTTATCAACCTAAAAAGAAGAAGAATAAGGGGAAAAAAAGAAGAGAAAACGAGTTAGTAACTCAATGATAAGGCGATAAAGGCACCAGAGTAATCTTCTCACCATCCTGTTCAAAGGAGTGGTGGATTGTGTAGCCATCATGAATGATCTTCTTGCCATACTGCCAAGTTTCCCTGAGAAAATGTGACTCGTATCCATGTGTAAGCTATCACATAAGATCTTATCCTCATACCAGCCTATTGGCAATGGCACAGTTGACCTGCTATTTGACCTGAAGCTATCCCTCTTCATTCAACCATATAAGCTTAAATGGTTTTGGATGCTTCCACATTTGAAGTCCTGATATCTTGACAAACATTTCACTAGCTACATTAGTACAACTACCACGATCAATTATTACACTGCACACATTATCTTGAATAAGGTATCTAGTGTGAAAGATATTGTCACACTGAGCTGTTTCATCCATCTTGTTCTGAACACTAAGTGAACAACTTCTGACTAGAAGTTTCCCTTGAACCGGCTGCTCAACTGATTCCTCCTCCTGATCAAAGATCTGTCCATGATCTTCCTTTTCAGCTTCGGACTCAACTTCACCATGATCACCTGGTTTGGACATCTATTGGAGTAGTGTCCTAGTCCTTGACACGAAGCACCTAATGTCTCTAGCTCTACTCGTGGGTTCCACGGCTTTGCCCTTTTTAAAAAAAGAAGACCAATTAAATTTTAATCAGTATTTGGTTGGGCGGAAGAATTACCTTGCACTTTTTCAGTCGGTTTTAGTGCAAAGGTTTATCTAGAATTTCTCCTCCTCTTGATATGTTGCTCAACAAGGATCACTTTGTGCAGCATTTCCTCAAAGCTGTCACATTCCTGCAAACGCATTATGTCCTGCACATCAGGCTAAGCCCTGCAAGGAAACGAGCCACGGTTTCCTCAAGAGACTCATCCGCATCCTCCTTGAGTTCTCTTAAATTTGTAAAGAAGAAAAATTATGTGAAATTAATGATATTATCTCAATTAGTTCAAAAGTCATATAAGCTTAAAAATAATCTAAGATAAACATGTGAGATCATTCATAACCAAATGAAACAATCTAACCCTAGAATATGTGAGATCATCCATAATTTTGGTAACATAGAATATACATTTCTAATTAAATTAAATATGTGTTTGAAATAATAATATTCACATGGGAACATCTAACTTTATGGCAGATCCCAAAAGATTTTGGGTCATAATTAATACTTTTTTTTTGTTTCATCACTATGGGGTGATTCAAAGGCTTTCTAGGACCAAGACTAATCCTCATGAGGCCCATGAGAAATCCACGTATTCTTACCCAAGTGGCCAGCACAAATCAAACCCAGGTGGCGAAAGTCCCAGCCGGGATCCCATTACCAACTGAACCAACGACGCTGGTTCACAATTAATACTTAATTAAATATTAATTTGTTATCTATTATTACGTATAACTAAACTACATTAGTATGAATTTATTGGACTCCTTAGAAATCTTTATAATCATGATATTTACATACCAAATTAATATAAATATATACTATTATTCTAGTTCAGAAATTATTTATTCAAAAGTGATCACCTATTACTTTAAGAGAAATTTGCCACTAGTCATACTTTTCCCAAGTTCACTTTCACAAAAAAAAAGACTTTCTGCGCTAGAGGTACTTTCTGCCTTTCACAAGCCTAAACTTTTTTCGTCATTCCTATTATACCCTCCAATCTAACTATAGTTAGTTAGAGAGAGAGATCATACACAGAGAGAGAGGGAGGGAGGGAGAGAGAGAGAGAGAGAGAGAGAGAGAGAGAGAGAGAGAGA
>OVBB01000214.1:0-28490 GCA_900406415.1 Isatis lusitanica
TTCCTAGATACAAGGAACCGCATATCTTAACTGTATTCTTCATGATCCTGCTTTGGTATATTCGGAATACACAGATCTTCATAATCTCCAGCTTGATTCTTCTAGAACACGATCAGCAGATCTTCCTTCAAGAATCTTCTAGATATCCTGAGTCCTTGCTGCACTCCTCATCCACAACATTTTTTGAAGATTTTTGTTTGGAGTCTTTAATTTTTCTTTAATTTGGAAGAATGTTTTTTTTTTCAATGGATGAAAGTTTTCTTTCTATCTGAAAATGACAAACATGTGGATGACTTTTTATTGCTAACATATTTGTTACAAAAATGATGTGAACTTTGATTGTCATTTTTCTTAGTTTGTTGTTTTCTCTTCTAAAGTTGATGTCTTCTTCTTCTTTCCATAAAAATTTGCGTTTAGACGTCTCTTTTCTTTTTTAAGTTTTTGATAGTCTCAATGGATTTATCAAAGTAGAATTGAGTACTTGGAGTTGATGCTAGTAGTAATTTCTCTGCATTGTAGTTTATTTATTTTTTACTCTTTTTTTGAAAAATATTGAAATACTATAGAATTTACATTTATATGTTTTAGGAATGATGCTTGTCAGAAATGTGACTATTTTTGGTCTTTCAGGTATTGTTTTTTTCTTTTTGTTCTCGGTTATTTTGTTTAATTTTATGGTGATAACGTTATTGTATTTACATTGTTGTTGGTTTCTTTGCCTGTAAATTGGAATTTGATTAAAGTGTTATTAAAATAATATTTCTGTTTTTTTTTTCATGTTCTATTGAGGTAATTTATGAAATCTTATTGCTGAAGCCTGATCGTATGCCCATATTAATTAAGTTTGAAAATCAAAATTAGTTATTATCTAACTTTTTTCTGGGGGATAAAAATAAACCTTTAGTGCTATGCCATATTCTAGTGACTAAAGCCGGCCCTTTCGAGCTATTAGAAAGATTATGTTGATAAATGTTTAAATGGTTAGGGTTTGCTTTGGTTGGGAAGCGATTTTGGTGTTTTTTGGTTTTTTTTTTAAACTTTATATTAGCAGGAATAAGGCGGTCTATGAAATCATGGATTTCGAATCCACCAAAAAAAAATCATGTATTTTGAAATAGTTTCAACAATTATATATTTGTTTCAATAAAAAAAATATACTTTATATTTGTAGAATTTTAGTGTTTTATTAGGTTTTTTGTTTTTGGTTTGTATTTTATATATACTAAGTTTATTATTATTATTATTTTTTTGGGTGGGGGGTGGGAGGTGGGTTTCACCGTAAAATATTATAATTATTTTGTTTAACTAACAATGTGTAAACGATGGACATTCTCTTTTTCTTTTTGGAGATCTACACTATATAAAAGGGATAGATTCCAAGAGCTCTGAAGCTGTCCACGTCAGTGATAATGCCAGGTAATAATTCACCAGCCAATCACAACTCTTCTTTCAAATGACCAATTAAAAACTCTCTTTTCAATTAAACTATAAATTTGTTGGGCCCGGAAACTCAAACTTAATGAATATCTTCAACCCGATATAATACTCTAACTTTTGCGACAGTGAAAACGGTACGGGCCCAATATCGGCCCACCTTAAATTCCCAAATTTTCAGGCTTCGCGTTCTGCTCGGAGTTGATGTTGCCGTGGGTCTTCTTTCATCTTCTTCGTAGCGTCGTTCCGGCAATCTTCACAGGCATCCGTTTTGTTTACAAACCCAAGTCCTCCCACCTTCCATGGATTTATTGATACCATTAATTGCATAGTAATGGGCGACTCTTCAATTTCACAACCTTCGATGATAAATATGTCGTCCTGCTGTTTAGCTTCCACTCTCGATGTCTTCATTGTCGCCTCCTTTTATCTGCAAAAATAAATTAATGAGTTCCAGCTACTCCGATGTCTTCATTGTTTGGAGTTTTAGATTCTCTTACTTAACTAATCAAATTTTTATGATTCATTCGCACAATCGAAGCTGGATTGACCGAAGACAAAGTGGTCTTCCGAACAAAGGTGGCATGTTAATTGGCCTGAACTGCTGTTGATTGATGAGAAGGTATTTGCTCCTTCGTTTCTGTTTTCAGTCTCGGTTTCTTTGGTGGTGTATGCATATTAGCTGCCTAAATCTCAAATCGAGTTTCGTAATCTGTTACTTGGTTAATCAAATTGTTGACGATAAACTCGCAAAATCTGTCTCGGTTGGAAAGAAAACAATATTGAGACCTTCTTATACGATATAGCTTTGGTTCCGTCATGCGTTCATGTCAAGTAGCCTGCTTAATTATTCATTCGTCTCTGTCCAGCTAACTGACTTTGTCTACACTGCAGTGCACTGTCATCCAAGCTTTCATAGCTCCAAACCGTATTGCTAAATTTGAACGGCATATTACACTGCAAGAGCATAATGTGATGATATAAAGCATTTTCTATCAACGAATGAGTCGGAGATGGAGAAGCAAGTGGGACAAGTAAAAGGTGAGTTCATTTCGTCTCCTTGTGTTTAGTCATCCTTTTTAACCACATTAGAGCTACACGTTTTGACTATTTTTGGCTCAAAGGATGCATATATTGGAGTCAAAGGTTCAAGAGTGTTTGTGTGTTAGTCGAAGTCGAAGCAGCAGTGGAAACAAACAATGTGTAGATGGTCGTGAGGGCACATACTCGCGAGACTGAGCTATTTAGTTCACCTATATATTCTGAAATAAGTTTGGCTTGCAAAGACGGTCTCAAGCATGATGCATCCAATTCGGTTTTATACTGTAACAGAGCACTGCGTTGATATAAAATATAAACTTTGGGAGAAATCCGTTGAAGACTGTAACCAAGCGCTCACAATCCAGCTAAATTACATCAAGGTACTTCTTGATCAGTTATTGGCCATAAAATAGAAAAACTTAGGATTCGCTTTTGATTTACTTATCTGATGTGTGTAATTTTTAATAGTCAAATTGTATTCGATGATTATGCTTTGTTTTGTGAATATTTTTTTTTTATCTCTACCACCATTTTTTCTCAATCATGATTACAACTCTAAATTTACTTTTATGAAATCCATTTTCTCTTCACTTAATATTTACATCTCTAATTTCCCATGATTTTCTTTCTGTTTTAAACTGTTTTTGTCTTTTCCTAATTAACAGTAGTGTTGCTTTCAATCTTTGGAAAAAACGAGGGTCTATACATAGATTATCTAAAATGTTGCTACTGCATTCTCAAGGAAGGTTACGATCCGATGCCTATGAAAAGATTTTATCACACAAATACTGTCTACTAATAGTGTGTGATAAGAACAAAGCAGGTTTCTATGAGCTCATCCCTCCCACATGCATTTTAGCCCAAGGTACAAATTGAGTTTCTAATCTTTCTTGCTTGGTTTCTAATGTCAACTTATGGTAATTAATTAGTTAAAAGCAGGTTTGTGGTTTTGTTTGTTTTCACATGCAAGAAAGTCTTATACCATCATCAAACAAAGAGAGATATGGACAGAAGCAGAGCATGGAAAGTTTGTACAAGCTTTGAGATGGTCAAAGTTATTGTGCTTAATTCTTCCGTGTAACAGAACAAAGACTGGTCCAGATTCGAAGCCATGGTTATCCTTGAATCCATATCCACCAACGTGAATAGAGGCGGAGCTGAAGAAGATGGCTCCACTGAATGGGTGGGCCATAGTTGTTTCAGGGAGAGATGTGGGTGTTTGGTTGGGATGTTGGAGGTTCATGTGTGTCTAAGAAGCAGCAACATAATTATTCTTTCTGAGATAAAAATTGGATCATTACAGGTGGTGATGATAATGATGGTTACGTTTTGTTAGCCTAGCTTAGTTTATATTTACATAGAACTTCTTACACATACTAATATATGTTAAAATCCATGGGTTTAAATAAAAGCTTACAATGAGGATAATACCCAGAAAATGGTTTATAGTGCCTGGGAATTTCGGTTTGTCAATCAAACTGGAGTAGCTAATATAGCTTTGAAAACTTGATAAAAGAGATGAGTGTGGGCAAAAAAAAATTGCAAAACCCATAATCACTCCCACATATGGCCTCATCCGATAAATTAAACCACAGAAAATACTAAGCCTGAATTCAATCCAATATAAAAGAAACCCAAAACACCCCTTTGAATCCAATATAAAAGAAACCCAAAACACCCCTCCAAACAACAAAATCTTTTAATCCACCAAATTATTAAAAGAAGCACCAATGCAGGAAATCTTTTCAAAACAAAAAAAAATTAGAATATTAAACACACAAAAAAACATTTAAAAGTACACATTGGGATCTGATTTTTTTTCTTTAAAATAGCAAAAAAAGAAGAAAACATCACCCTATTATTAAGATTACATTCACTTTTACTTGGCGCATCAATATTTCTTCCAAATAATATAGCCGTATAGAAAAAAATACAAAAACAACTAAATAAACTCCTTAAACAACGTTTTTCAAAAAATGCAGAAATGGAGAAAACCGCAGAGAAGATAACACATGATTTGCAGAATCTTATTTTGGGCAGCTCGAAACTGACAATCGTACTTCGTATTAATCGAATGTGGCAGATACAAAATCACACCAAACAAGAAGAACACTTGGGAATAATATTACTATTTTCAAACATAAAAGTAAACACATCATCTACTAAAGTAAATTTAGCATATTTTTTAATTCATAATGAGAAATTATTAAACAGGGCACTATGATAGAATTGAAAGTCAGAAGCCCTTATAACGAATACCATTAAAAAAACCTAGAAAAAAGAAGAATATATGGAATCCAAACAACGGCAAATACAAACTGACACCCTATCAATATGTCCTCCAACCTACAACTGCAACAGGAATCACTCCAATATAGGAGAAAATACCAAAAAAACTTGCAAACACATTCTGGATTGCAGGTTATAGACAATTCCTTCATCTACGAGATACGAAAGCACAATTACCAGGTAAATCGACTAACTTAAACAAAATATTTTTAACAAATATTAAAGACACTATTAAAATTCGAGAACAAATAGTTAGCTTCGTCTGCGTAGATATTGTTGGAAAGATACACATAATCCTTGGAACCAATCTGACCAACCCAAAAACAAAAACAGAGATTCTGATTGGCTTACAATTAAACATGTACATAATAGAAATTGTATTAAACAATGTTTTAGAACAATTGGCTCATACATATATTTTTTCCCTGCAGGAAAATAATAGTTCGACTATCGATATGGGACGAACAAGCAGCTATTTTCTGACACTTGCTAATCATAAAAGATATGAAGAAAACAGTCATCATTGTTACAAGCATAAATCCTAAGTCATATAAAGGTAAACTCTATACAACTCATTTCATATTTGAAGGTTTAAAACGATGTTTCACATATTTACACTGAAGGAAAACTACTACTCGCATCAACTCCAGCGACGCGGTTCTACTTTGATGAATCCATTGATGCTATCCAAAAAACGAACAAGGAAAAAAAATGTCTAACTGCAACTCTTAATGGAAAGAAGACGAAGATCTGAACGGAGCAATGGAAAAAAATAAAAAATAATCACATAAATTTTTGCAATAAATATGTTTCCAACCAAATTTATGAACGCATGTTGTGACTTTCAAATAAAATTAAATACAATTCTTTCATCTGGAAAAGCCCCAATCAAAAGAGAAAAAAGGTCACTAAAGAAAGCCATAAAAACTCAAAAAATATTTCAACACAAATGAACGTGTAATTTCCGAAAACTATTTCGGCAACGCCCTTCCATCACAAAATTATATGTAAATTAACACAATATTACGCGGTTAATAGTCAAACTAAACTGATAAAAAAAAACTTAAAATAAAATAGGCAATAAAATATATAAGCACAACCCGCGCCTAGCGCGGGGCAATCCCTAGTTATTATTATTTTCTTCATTGTTTTACCTACGCCCTAACAACGTTGTTGAATTAATTAAGGACAATACAATTAGAAGGCCTTTATTTTTTGTTTTGGTTCCAAGTTTAAATGCAGAGGAGGTATTGTCTTCAGATTTTGTTCTTGTTGTAAATCTCTTATGATAAAAAGTAATGGGATTCTTTGTAATTTTGTAAGGGGAATAAGAAGCATTGTAATTCAAAGCGATATTTATTTTGCTTTTGATGTAGCAGAATAACTACATTCCATTATGGCACTTTCTGTGTTTTCTCACATCATGTTGGAGTAATGGAATCTGATTGAAGCAAGCTAAGGCAAGTACTCGAATCATAGATTCAATGGCAATCTCTGAGTTACCATAAGTTGATGTAAATTAGGACGTCTTATTTTTTTACTGCTATACTAATTACAAATGACGGTTTGTTGTATGATAAGACGTCCTTCTGATTAAACCCAGAATCGATGCCTTCATTTGTAATGTTATACTGTTATACATCAACATAGTCTTTTCTAGACACAGGTGAAAAGGTCTCACTATAATCAATGTCTTCCTTCTGATTAAACTCTTTGGCTACAAGTCTGGCTTTATATCGTTCAACATTGCCATTACAATCGAGTTTGGTCTTAAAGATCCACTTACACCCGATTGCTTTGTGTCCTTCAGGCAATGGAACGATGACCCAAACTTGATTCTTAATCATTGAGTCTATTTCTTCTTTAGTGGAATCAATCCATTTATCAAAATTAACATCTTTCATGGCTTGTGAAAAAGAAACCGGATCTTTAATATTCCATTCTCCAGATTCTACTTGATAAATCATATAGTCATCAGAAATAGCAGATCTTCTCGTACGAGTTGATCTTCTTAATGCTGGTTCTTCTTGTACTTCATGATTATCATTGGCGGTGCATTCATTATGGAGTGTGTGACCATTCAATGCATTTTCCTCATTGTTTAACGGTTCAACAATGGGAGCATTTCCAACATTCGGAACTAAGGGTAAAGGGATATTTATCCCAATTTCCTGAATGGTCACATCTTGAACTTTATCACTCTCACTAATCTCGCCATTCTCATAGAACCTTGCATTACCGATTTCTACAATTCTCGTACTATGAGTCGGACAGTAAAACCTATATCCTTTAGATTTCTCAGGGTAACCTATAAAGAAACCACTGATCGTTCTGAAATCTAATTTCTTTTCATGCGGATTGTATATTCTCACTTCAGCTGGACATCCCCAAACTCGGAGATGTGACAGACTGGGTTTCCAGCCTTTCCACAGTTCAAAGGGTGTCTTTGGAACTGCTTTGCTTGGAACCCGATTCAAGATATATACCGCTGTACGTAATGCATCCATCCACAAAGATACAGGTAAGTTTGCATGATTCATCATGGATCTAACCATTTCCATGTACGTACGATTACACCTTTCAGCTACACCATTCTGTCATGGAGAACTAGGCAATGTGTACTGCGCAACGATTCCTAAGTTTTGGAGGAGTTTGGCAAAATGTCCAGGATGTTGTCCTGTTTCATCATACCTGCCATAATATTCACCACCTCTATCTGACCTAATGATTTTCACTTTTCTATCTAATTGCCTCTCTACTTCTGTAATGTACATTTGTACAACATCCACAGATTGAGATTTTTCATGCAATAGATAGAGATAGCAGTAACGTGAATAATCATAGATAAAGGTAATGAAATACTTTTCACCTCCAAAAGTTGGAACGTCAAAAGGTCTGAAAATATATGTATGTACGCTTTCAAGAAGCTGTGTACTTCTTGTGGCTCCTTTCTTAGTGTGTTTAGTTTGCTTACCCTTAATGCACTCTATACACGTCTTAATATTGGTAAAATCAAGGTTCGGAATGACTTCTTCTATTACCAATCTTTTGATTCTTTCATGGAAAATGTGTCCCAATCTTTTATGCCACGAGAAATACGAACTATTTGTACATGTTTTATTTTTAAGTGTAAGCAAGGAGAGGTGTTTTTCATATGGTTGACCAGCTAGTTTTAACATATAAAGACCGTCAACTAATATTCCAGAACCAATTCGATTAGAGTTCAGAAATATATTAATATAACCATCTCATTGAGTAGACTTAAATCCAGCCAAATCAAGTTTGCTTACAGAGACTAAATTCCGGGAAATAGATGGAACATAAAGAGTCTGAAATAAATCAAGAAAAAATCCACTATCCAAAATGAGACGATAGGTGCCAATAGCTTCAACTGGCGCCTTGTCTCTATTTCCCATCAATAAGTAGTTCTCACTTGACTTTATGGTCTGGATCGTAAGGAATCCCTGTACAGAATTTGTTACATATACATTAGCACCGCTATCAATCCACCAAGATTTTGAAGAAACATGAGTAAGATTAGATTTGAAAAAACTTACAGAACCCATAGGATTACCTTTCTTTTCTTTTAGGGCAATCTTTCTGAAAGTGTCCAACCTTTTTACAAAAGTGGCATCTGTAATCTTTCTTTGCCTTTCTCTTCATATCAGCTTGGTTAAAATCATTCATTTTGGGTGGTGCTCTTTTATGGCTCACATGATGCCTTTTCCCAGCTTTAGATCCAGCTTCTTGGACATAATGGGCCACTTTAATACCTTCACGGCCAAATCTAGCCTCCTCTTGGACTAGTTTATTAGCCAATTCATTAGACGTCCATCTTTCATCAATTGCATTATAATTGATCAGAAATGGTCTGTACTGAGGAGGTAGTGAATTTAGGATAAATTGGACGAGAAATGAATCATCCACCTTCATTCCTAAATTCTTTAATTTGGCTGCAAGGTTGGTCATTTCAATGTAATGTTCATGCATAGACCTTGTCCCATCATACTTTATGGTTGTAAGATCTGCCATAAGTTTCCCTGTAAGGGATTTGTCTGCAGTCTTAAACCATTCTTCTATTGCTGTAAGATAATCTTTAGCCTTATCAGCATCTGGAAGGGAAGTCTTTATATTGCTAGCTATTGTCATCTTTAAAAACATCATGCTTAATCTGTTTGCTTTCTCCTAAGCTTTATGGTAAACCATTTCTTCCTCAATACTATCTTCACTTAAGGGATATGGCTCTTCTTCACGAAGCGCCAAATCCATATCTAGTACTCCTAATGTGAACTCAACTCTCTCTTTCCATTCTGAGAAATTGGTTCCAGTGAGGATGGGAACAGTAGCAACCATAGATGACAAAGTAGCGGGAAATGATGCTGCGATTTAAAGATATAACAAGCTTTAATTAGGCTTCTAATTTAAACAACACATTAACTTAAATTATTGAATGCATATGACTATAGATCATAGTGCTCATGTGGGTAGTCACTATAATCTATCATAAAGTCATAGCTTTCAGAAACTTTTGTAGAGATTTGTATTAGATTAATTAAGTTATCTGTGGATATACTTAATTATCTCATATACAAATACTCTTTTAAATTATTGATCATGTAATATGTAACTAGCCTGCCTGTGGGTAGCTCCATTAACACATAAAACATATCAAAATTTACTTAAATATTGGTTTTCTTTTACAAATCATTATATGATAAAACCTTTTCGGTGATATCAAAATCTTAATTTTGCACATTATGAAAAACCAAGCTTTATTCTTTAAAAATTCTCATAAATTTCTTTTGTACTGTTTTATGCATATAACTTACTTTCAGTATATATGCAAAATTAATGTACAAAACAAACATGCATAACTTTCATGTTTAATTTTCAGTTATTTAAACCATATATCTATTACTCTTAATGGATTAATTAGATGTTCATAACCATAAGCTCTGATACCACATGTAAGATCATTCTTTTAACATGAACCCCAAGATCTTGATCATCTAAATTAATCACATAATAGAATCTTAAAGAGAATTAAAAGAATACCTCCATTCATTGTGGAAGTGAAGCCTCCTTTGATCTTTCCTTTAGAAGTGAAGCTTCTTTTAATGGTTTGTAGACTAAAGACATTGAAACTCTTAGATCCTTAGGTAGGAGATAAGGTTTCTCTCCCCTTCCTATAAACCTCTCTCTTTATGTGCTGTTTTTCTCTTTCTTGTGATGAATTGTGATGGAGCAAAACATCTATTTATAGGTGGGGAGAGGACCTTATTCCTCATTACATTGATTCAATCTCAACCATCCATCATGGTAGAGATGAATACAATAGTGACAAGTGTTAGGACAGGTGTCTTAACCTTAGTTACTAAGTTACAACTTGTCCTCTTATGATCATAACCACTTGTCCTCTTTATCTTATTAGGAATTTAACTTCTTAGTTACCAATTTTATTGGGTTTCAAATGTCCATTAAAAAATATAACAATCCAATTAGAAAACAACTTACTACAAGACCACATTCATGGGAAAGAAAAACTATTTTTCTTACAAACCAAGGATAGCCTAAGCGTATTACATACCATACAATTCAATTATAACACCAAAAACTACCCGTAATAATACATTATACTCTGGTTACTTAGTCGACCATCAGCTTTAAAAGAAATTTGACTAACACTCTCGGCTCATGCGAAAATCAAGAACCCTAGAGAAATGGAGGACGACCCTATACACATTTTCTGATCTCTTCTTTAACCCGAAAAAAAAAGATTTCTGCAAAGCTTCAGTTCTCTGCACCAAATGCACATTAGTTTTATCTCATACAGAAGATACTTAATTAATCAGGTAATCTCTAAAAGGAAGAGTCTATCATGGCGACTTTAGGCAAAAAAAATATACCGAAATATACACATAGAGTGATATTTACCTCCTATATTTTCTTGGATTCACTGTTGTCACCAAAAGCACTGATGGGAAGTTGAAACATCGTTTAATTTCCTCCTCAATTCAGCAGCCGCTTTGTCACACAGATATATGTCAAGAACTGGGCCCCTGCGTATGACAAAGAATGAATTAATAAGCGGGGAGTCGGGTTTTCCACCAAAATTGTCAGCATGTAGGAAATATTGTACAACTCATAACTCTTGTATATATGTCCAAGGAGTTAATTATTGAGAAAAGTAGTGTCATTAGCTTTCGTCGATATAACTCATAACCAAGAACGAAAACAAAACAGAACCGTCCTTTTGTTTCATTTATTTAGAAAACTTTTGCCAGAACTCTTGGTAGATAGGGCCGAGCATGCAAGCCAACACGAACGCACATAAAAATCACAGTATATACTACAATAAAACAGCCTATACATAGTTTGCAGGTCAATTATTTTATTTTTTTAACGAAGTTTTTCAACTAAAGCAAGGGGTCGATTACATCATAGTTGGGTTACTTATTTCAAACCATTGTCGATTAAAGTTTAATCGAAGTAATATAGAAGGCATGCAGTAGTATTGTACCAAAAAGTAATAGCGAAGAGAGATCATTATCATGATATGTATTCCTAAGTTACCGTGGCATGTTCATGCTTAGACAAAAGAGCAATCCCAATAAAAAGGAGATTTTGTAAACATAAAAGGAGATTTTGTAAATAAATTAGAAACATTGAGGTACAGAAACATACATGTTCGTCTATGAGAAGGAGCTCGAGGCCGATTAGTAGCCCACCTTTGGTTGGATTGCGTGCCTCCCAATAAATGGATTAACCGGAACATCAGTTTCTCTTCGGAGAGACCAGATTGGATTGATTAGGCCGTTAAAAGGAATAGGAACTTGAGATGGGGAAGGAGATGCGGAAGATTTGATGCTCCTTTTGCCATGGCTGCAATGGTTTGAATCGAGTGGCTATGTGGTGTGAACAACTGGTCATGTGCGCCATCGTATTTATACTTTGAGCTCGTGCAAAGAGAAAGTCGGATGATTTATGGAAACACTAAAGGGAGAAGAGGGGGGGGGGGGGGGGGGGGGGTNCTGTTAAGTTTCTATTTTCGAAACAGTTATGACACCGAATCAATTCGACTGTCGAGACGACCGGAGGAATTGATAAGGAAGTTTCAGGTTTGAAGATGGGTGGTGTCGAATCGACGGCGTACGAGGAGAAACATTAAGTTTGTGTTTTGGGTGAAGATTATATTTTGCATCTGGGCTGGGCCTTCTGCAGGTTTAGGTAGGGAAATAATTTGGGTTTTGACTCTTGATTGTAGATTTAGTAGCGTAAGTGGAAACGTGGAAGAAGAAGAAGAAGGACGATGAGGTCTGTTAAGTTTCTATTTTCGAAACGGTTATGACACCGAATCAATTCGACTGTCGAGACGACCGGAGGAATTGAAGAGGAAGTTTCAGGTTTGAAGATGGGTGGTGTCGAATCGACGGCGTATGAGGAGAAACATTAAGTTTGTGTTTTGGGTGAAGATTATATTTTGCATCTGGGCTGGGCCTTCTGCAGGTTTAGGTAGGGAAATAATTTGGGTTTTGACTCTTGATTGTAGATTTAGTAGCGTAAGTGGAGACGTGGAAGAAGAAGGACGATGGTGATGTGTATTTGTAGCCTATTAGATTGAAGCTGAATTATGATCTGGCTTTAAATCTGACGTGGATGCCCTGAGAAAACCGGGATTCAATCCCTTTTAATATATAGTAGATATCTTACATTAGTAAAGGTTATATCCAAATGTGTGCTTGTGTTTTAATTAGTACAGGTATATTGAAACAAGACATAGCATAGATGGGGTATGTCAAATAAAATATATTAAAGGATGGTCATTTCACAAGCACTTGATAGAAACTTAGATGACCAATTTAAACTTCTTGTTATATACGGTCAACAATTGATGCATAAAGGTCTTTCTTCATTTTGTTATAATTATGTGTGTTAATCAATGCCACCAACTGCCTTTGGAATTCCTAGTAAACAACTTTGTAACTTTTGTTTGATTTTTCTAGATATTTTAGCTGAGAATAGGATTTCTGATTTGTGAAAATTTATCATTTCTTTGATAGTCAATTAAAACTCTCGAAGAAAAGGCTTCACAACTGATAAAACAATCATTGCTATGGCTCACCATTCTTCTTCAATATAAAGGTTAGAATATATTCGACTGTCAGATTCAATGTTTAGTATCATAGTTCTTTTTCTGAGAGCATTTTTGTGGACTTTCGGCTAACTTCAACACTTGCATTAGTTAGAAGTTCTTTTAGCGATGAAAATCATTAGTGTTTTTTTTTTTTTTTTTTACATNTTTTTTTTGACATCATGAAATAGATTTTATATTGGAAACTGGAAAGTTCTATATATTTAGGGCCGGTCTTGGACACAGATTATTGAAACATTAGCTTTGCCTCCAAATCTTTAAGATCTTATTATATTATGGTTTCAAAAGTTAATAATTAACTAAATTTTGCTATGTGGCATTTTATTGTTTTAAGATTTTGACATGTATCAAATAGAGAAAAAGATTAATACTATATTTCAGGAAAAAAATTCAGAAGCAAAAAGAGAATTATAGAAAAAATGAATTTCAATTCTGAAGCAAATAGTAAAACATAGAAAAATATTCATTGTGCGATTAATTTAAGAGAAATACCCTCAAATACCACACTTTCATGTTTTTGTGACAAAATACCACACCAAAGTAAAAATGACAAAAATAACATTTATTTAATGGTTTAAAGATAATTAAATTAATAAATTTGGGTTCAAAAGTCATTAATTAGAGTTTAGATTTTGGGTTTTAGGGTTTATGTTTAAGGGATTGGGAAGAAACATATGAAAATAAACGTATAATAGTCTTTTTTCTCTTAAAAAAAATGTCATTTTGTCATTTTCACCTTGGTGTGGTATTTTTGTCACAAAAACATAAAAGTGTGGTATTTTTGAGAATTGCCCTTAATTTAAAAGAAAACTAAAGAAAATAGCCATAATGAAATCTCTAAATTAAAAATGAAATTATACAAAAATATACATTGTTCGGTTAATTTTAAATATAACAAAAGAAATAGACTTAGTAATATTTATTAAAAAAGGATTTTAAGCATTTCAACCCAAAAAAAAAGGGAATGTAATCAATAAAAGAAAAAATTAACAAATGTATTATTACTTTTTTAAAAGCTTGCAGATATTAGGGTGTCTATATAAAGAACTTAGCTTATACAAAAAAAAATTCATTTCTATGTTAACTATAAAGATAACTAAGGTAATCGATTTATTAATATTTTTTGAAAAATAAAAGAATTTCAAGTTTTTCAACAAAAATAAAGAAATATAATCAATAATTATGAAGATTAAGAAGACTATTATTACCTTTTTAAAAAACTTTCAAATATTTATGATGTCTATATAAAAAAAGTTAGCTTTTTCATAATTTACAAGATCATATTTATAAAATATGTCAAGTGAGACATCAAATTATGACATGTAATAATTTTATTTTTCTAATTAAATAAAAGAAAATTTATAATTAGCTTTTGTCGATAAAGAAAGAAAAAAATATGTTTTATAAATTATAAAAATTAAAATCAGTTTTTATTTTTTTATTTTTAAAATGTGGCCGAAATTCAAGGAATTGCAGTTGAATATAATTACTAATTATTACATTTTAAATTTCTTATAGTTAGTTTTTTCTTAAAAAATATCAGGAAAGGAGAAAAAGAATAAAGAAATTGAGATTTACTAATACATAAAAGAAAAAAGTTATTAAAATTCACTGATTAACATGATCATGATATATGTTAAGTTAGTCAATCAGATTTTTATGTATAATATTTTTTTGTTATTGAATAAATTAAAATTACAATCAGTTTTCGTTGAAAAACAAAATAATATTTGAGTTTTTATAATTTCAAAAATATAAAATACAAAAGAATACTTTAGTTTTACAAATTCATAAAAGAAAAAGAAAAATCAAATATCTTATCTTATTGAATCAAATTTGATGTTCAAAAGCATTAATAAATATAATCGTAACATTTGTCAAATATGTCTATGAAATTTTGGCATATGTAGAAAATCATTTTAAGATAAAAATATATAATAATTACTTAATAACTATGTATAAACAAATTTAACATAAAAATGTTTTCAGTTTAAAGGTTTACAAATTTAAAAAAATTCTATATTTAATTCATTAAAATATATATAATCCTTTTATTTATTTAGAAAATTGTTTCTAAAGGTTTCTCGAATTTCTTTTTTTTGTTTTTTTAAAGGGCTTTCATATTAAAGGAAATAAAAGATACAACAGATTTAAATAGTTAAACGGAACATAGAAGAGGAGGAGGAAAGCACGGTAAATTAGGTACACAAAAGCGATGAGAGAAGAGAGGAAATAGCAAAGGATCTAAGTCCCCGACCAGAGCACATCAAGCTTATCACCTAGTTTGGCACCAGTATTCCTAAGAGCAACAGCTTTGTCTGCAACCACTCTTAAAATCTTTTTCAGAGTAACAAGATTGGGATGAGACTCACCACGGTGGAAACGAGCGTTTCTCTCTCTCTCCAAAGTTCGTAAATGGTGGCGTTCCACAATTGAAGCAGAGCAGCGTGACGTGTCTTGTCTGCAGTGACTAGCTTAAGCCATGGTAAGACATCGTTCCATTCAGTAGGCGGAGAAGATAGCCCCAATTTCTGAGTCGCCCTTTTCCAAACGAAAGCAGAGTAAGAGCAGGAAAAAAATAAATGGTCTCGAGATTCGTTTCCATTACCACATAAAAGGCACGTTCCTTCAACATCACCTCCCCAAGAGATTATTCTGTCCATAGTAGGGTTACGGTTGAGTAAAAAAAGCCAAGTGGTAGTTGAGTGCTTTGGGACTACAACTGAATTCCAAATTGATGAATGCCATGAAACATCTGGTTTGTGCAGCCGAGTCAAGTTCCACATCAATTTGGTATTAAAATGAGGCAAAACTCTATTCCCGTGAGACCAAACTAGAGCATCTGGAGTGTCTGAGATGGGCAGAGAGACAATAAAGGATAAAACCTCCAAGTGACGGTCAGAACGTGCCTGCTGTAACACCCAAGACCCATTCACAATACAGTCACTAACCAGCGAGTTAATATTAATTCCCAACTCAGCAGGACCCGAAGGCCCAAGAAAGTCAATTAGACGACCAAATGGGGTCCATGGATCCCACCAGAAAAACGTCGAATCTCCTCTATTAATTTTCACGGAGAGAAAAGCTGTAGCAACCCGACGTAATTTTAACAAGCGTTGGAACATCCAAGAAGTAGCACATTGACGATCGTTCATAGCCCAGAAAGACTGTTTAGCCAAGTATTTTCTCCTAATCCATGCAACCCATATTGATCCCGCCTTGAAGAACAAATACCAAATAAGCTTTAACCCGAACACCATATTCCAATCAGATAGGCTTCTAATACATAATCCTCCTTCACGCTTAGGATAACAAATGTCTGCCCATGCAACCTTTGCTCCCACGGATTTTTCAAGATTACCATGCCAAAGGAAGGAGGAAACAAGACTCTGTAAAAGCTTTAAGACTTTCCCTGGAATGAAAAAGGCAGAGCACCAGAATCCAATGATGCCCGGGATCACCGCTGATATCAATCGCAAGCGACCAGCTAAACTCAAATGTCTATTCATCCAGCCATTAAGCTTTTTGCGAACCTGAGAAATTAAGGGATCACAGTCCTTTACCGATAGTCTTTTTGAGCAGTGGCAAGCCCAAGTATCTGACCTGAAGGGAGGACGGGCTAGTTTGAAACGAGCAAGAATATTGTCTCGAGTAAGAGAAGAAAGACCAGAGGAAAACATGGAAGTTTTAGAGATGTTGATTGCCAGCCCCGATAATTTCTCAAATTGAGAAAGAACCGTCAAAACTCCAGCTAGTGATTGCTCCGTTCCCTCAAGGAAGATGAGGAGGTCATCAGCAAAAGCCAAATGAGTAAGGGCACTGTCCTTACAACCCGGGTGGTAATTAAAAATCCCATCCTTCGCCGCGTTGTTTAACATGATTGAGAGGATGTTCATGGCGAGTACGAAAAGCTGCGGAGACAAAGGATCACCTTGGCGTAAGCCGGTTTTTCCTTTAAAAAATCCAGAAGTAACTCCATTGATAGTGACTGAGAATGATGGAGTACAGATGCACGCTTTGATACAAGAGACAAAGGAGCCTGGCATCTGATAGGCAGTTAAGGCCTCCAAAATAAAATCCCAGCGAACAGAATCGAAAGCTTTCGAAATATCAACCTTTAGATTGATTCTAGGAGTACGATTTTTCTTGTGATAACCCTGAACCACCTCAGAGGCGAGCAGAACATTCTCATGAAGCAGCCGGTCCTTGACAAAGGCTGTTTGATTTGGTAAAATAATGTCCGGCAGAACCCCTTTCAACCAGTCCGATAAAATCCAAGCAATGAGCTTATACAGAGTGTTCAGGCAGGAGATTGGACGGAAATCTGAAATGGCCTCTGCCCCCATTCGCTTTGGAATCAGAATCAAAGAAGTTGAGTTCAGAGCATTAGGCATGAATGGAGAGTTGAAAAAATCCGACACTGCATGGATTATCTCATCACCTAAAAAACTCCATGAGGCCCTAAAAAACTCAGCAGATAGCCCATCAGGCCCTGGCGTTCGATTCAACGAGAGTGAAAAGAGAGTGGACTTGATCACCTCCCATGTGATTCGTGCAGCGAGTCCTGATCTGTGCACTTGCGAGCAGCGAAGAGAAACCACACGATTAAGAAAGGCCCGCAAGTGTTGACAAAAGGATCCTTTCACAGTACAAAAAATGGCAGAAAAGTGAGCAATTGCAATCTCATGCACCTCCCTCAAAGATGAGGACCTCGATCCATCTTCCTTTAGTAAATACTTAATGACGTTTGAAGCATTTCTTACTGTCATGACCCGGTGAAAAAACCTTGTGTTTAAATCTTCTGCTTCCAGCCATTTGATTCTAGAACGCTGGCGAAAGAAACATTCCTCCGCTAAACATAAATAAATACAAAGATCCCGAGCAGAGCGCTCAACCAGCAGATTTTGCTCAGACGGATTAGTAAGGGCTGTAACCTGTGCCGCACCCAAGGCCTCATTAGCCTCCACAACTCTCTTTTCTATGCTACTAAAACTTTCCTTACAAAGGGATTTGATAGGCCTCTTTAGCCCCTTTAGCTTGTAGCATAGAGCTGTTAGCGTGAACACATTTTCCCCTGCAGCAAGCCAATGCTCTGTTAGCGTAGACAGGAATATAGGCAGACTGACAAGGAAGGAAGGAAACATGAAGGATCTCGTCCCAAACTCAAGCTTATCCGAAGATAGTCTGATGTGGCAAGGAGTATGATCTGAAAACTCTGGAGGTTCAAAAGTGCAGTGTCATGTAGGAAATGCAGTCGCCCATTGGTCATTTATTAGACAGCGATCCAGCCTCTTAGCAACATGAGTAGAAGGTTGGTGGTTTGACCAGGTAAAAGGAGGTCCCTGAGAGGCCAGATCAAACAATCCCACAGCAGACAAACAACCGCCAAAATCACGCATTGCACTCGTGGTAGAAACAAAAGCCGGATTTGAAGTTTCAGATGGGTCTAAGATCTCGTTGAAATCCCCACAAACCATCCATGGCTTCACTCCCAGGTCAAAAGAAACATAAGTATCAAGAAGAGAAATCCAAAGAAGCTTCCTTTCCGCCAAAACATTTGATGCATAAACAGCTGTAAAGAAAAACGAGCTTCCATCCTCCAAAAAAATTTGTGCCGTTATTGATTGGTCATCCGAATATAAAGGCTGCACAGAGATAGGACTTTTAAAAAGGATCCATATTCTGCCTAACTCCGAGTGCTGATAGTTCGAGAGAACATTCCAGCCTTGACCAATTTCCGAAAGAACTTTAGATATATTTATTTCCCTTACGTGCGTCTCCAAAAGGGCTCCAAAGCATAAGTTGCGAGATTTAATCCAGGAAGACAGGGGAAGATGCTTCCAATAATCATTGATGCCGCGCACATTCTAAAAAAATGTACCTATCATAAAAATTAGTTAGGGTGGTGACCAGCCCCAATCCGCAGCGGAGGGGAACCACCTGGGGGAGGAGAATTTGCCAAAATCTTCCGCTTTTTCTGTCGTTGAAACTTTGAAGCAGAGGAGGATGGTGATACCACGATGTCCTGCTTTGGCGGGGAGACAACCATAAGCGCAAGACCTCCTAAATCAGTGTCTGGCGGGTCTGGCTCAGCGACTTGCTGGAGCACTTGGAACGAACTTGGAGATAGAACAACCGAACCTACACCCTCCTTTACTCTCCTTGTGACTATGTGGGTTGACTTTGTGACCAGACTGAACGAGTCTACCTTTCCATAACTCTGATTAGTGATAGCAGGGATGGTTGAGGGCACCTGAACCGACGTCAGCTGAGCATTTGACGCCTGATCAGGCACTTTTTCCATAGCTGTACCATCCGCAGACGTTTGAAAAGTCGATGTAGTGGCCTTTTGCTCTGGCGCAACCTTGTGCAACTCTGTACCCTGCTCAACTCTAGGCCTTTGCAAGCCTGTCAAAACCGACGAAAGAGCCTCCTTAACTGGTACCTGAGAGGGCTTGTCCGCTTTTACCTGCCATTTAGTTTTCTAAGACGTCTTTTTAGCCTCCGAGACCTTAGGAGCGTGTTTTTCTTCTTCTTTATCCTTCTGGGCAGAGGGGCAAACAGCCTCCTTATGTCCTATTTCATTGCAAATAGGGCAAAGTGGAGGAAGCCATGGGTAGGTCACATTAATAACATCAATTCCACCATCCTCTCTTTCTATTTCAACAGAGCTCGGAAGGGTCTGTAGCAGATCCACCACCAGCTTAACCTCCACAGAAGAAATACTGGTAAAGGGCTTAGCATCAATGATAGTACCCACAGGCTTTGAAATAATTGATAAGCCTTCTTTCGTGATCAAATCAAAGGGCACCTGTGTAAACTTAGCCCATATGGGCGCCCGTTGTAGCGAGGGTGTGTCAAGAGAAAATGAGGCTTTCCACTCAGTAACAAAGAAAGGCGAATCACCAACTCGCCATAACTCGTGTTGGAGAATACGTTTCCGAAGCGCAGCAGAAGGAATATAGAACAAGAAAGCATTCTTTGTCAGATTATGGATAGTAACCCTACGGTCTTTTCCCCATAAGAAATTTAGGACTCCCCAAATTTTACCATAAGACGGCGCGTTGCCGTAAAAGATACCCACGATGTAATCCGCGTGAACTTTTGCCCCTCTTTCAAAGACCACATTGGAGACCTTGATTCTTGGCGCACCAGAAGCCAACATAGTGACCGGGATGGACGACTTCGGAAATTTAGAAGCTGACTTAGCCCTATCAGCCCAGCTATATCCAGCATTAGGACCATCTGATTTTGGCGGAGCCGTAGCAGGTTCCGTTAAAACACCCTTTGACGTTAAAAACGCAGGACCAGCTGAAATGGAGGGGAACCTTCTTAGGAAGAAGGCATTTTCTGAGCAGAGAACACCATAGAAGAAGGAAACCCTGCCGAAACTGTGAGAAAACCTTTCGGCTGAGCAGCAGAGGTAACGACAGGAACAGTAACATCAGTCATAATCGAGTCATGTAGAGCGGGACACGGAGCAGCGGGAAGCAATGATGGAGATGGAGCAAGGAAGAGCAGGCCCGGCGGTAACGGAGGGACCGTCGGAGCCTGCGGAGCACCGGACATTAGAACGGCCGACGTAGTCAACGCTGAAAATAGGGATTTTGACTTTATCGCTTTCGAGACAATGACATCTATTCTCGAATTCCTCAACTACGAGTTATAAAATATAATTTTTATTACTTTGGCGCAATTTTTTTTTTATATATATGTTATCCGGGTACGAGTTATAAAATATAAATTTTTATTACTTTTTGGCGCAATTTTTTTTTACGAGTTATAAAATATAATCTAAAATAAATATGTTATCCGTGTTATCAATTTCAAATTTCAAATATATTTTTTACTTGTGTATCACTCGGCTCCTAATCTAGTTTAATATATATATATATATATAAAAGTTATGTGGTCTTTAAATTGTTAAGAGAAAAAACATTTATAAAATTTTTTACTAAATTGTTTATAACCCTTAAGAAGGCCGAACTTGATTGTATATACTAGAATGAATGATTTATTTAATAGTTCCGCAATGTAAACTAAATATAATAAAATGTTGACCGAGAAAATTTCATAATTCTATNGTTAAGAAAAAAACATTTATTAAGATTTTTACTAAATTTTTTATAACCCTTAAAATCTCGAGGCCGAACTTGATTGTCTATACTAGAATGAATGATTTATTTATTAGTTCCGGAATGTAAACTAAATATAATAAAATGTTGACCGAGAAAATTTCATAATTCTATATAAAGTCCGTGCGTTACAATCACTTATGAAGATCAGAATTTGACAAATAAGTTCAACGCATTTTGTCTTCTTGCAAAATAGTTTTAAACTATTCAAATGGTGGGATAGTGGAATGAAAGTAGAACCTACTTTTCAAAAAGTACATCAAATACTATAAATTAATGAACCACCCACCAAAACCCACACATTAAAAAGCAAAAAATTATAGAGAACTTTAGAGGTTAGAAAGATGAAGACGCAACATTTGTGGAAGGAAGTTCTTGATCTACTCTTGGTACAAGAGAAAGCTCTTGCTGCATTCTTGAGTTTTACAGCAGTTTTGGTTGTGGTCTACTTGTACCGACCTTCCTGGTCCGTACGCAATGTCCCCGGTCCAACCGCTATGCCTCTTGTTGGCCACTTGCCCTTGATGGCTAAGTACGGCCCTGACGTCTTCTCCGTTCTTGCTAAGCAATATGGCCCTATCTTCAGGTCCATATCTCTCTCTCTCTCTTGATTCGTAGTAGTATATGTGATAATATTTTTTCCCGGTTCTTTTGTCAAAACTGAAACCAGATAAAAAAATGATTTGTATTTCGGTTTTGTTTTTGTTTATTTGATTTGATTTTTGGTTGCCATTCAGTTTGATTTAAATTAAGATAAAAAAGTTAGTCCTTTTTATATAACTATTATATAATATTATATGGATTAATATGGTTACATTTAATTTAGAACATAGATATAGTCAACACTCAAACAGTATGAAACTCTAGTTCAGTTGGGTTTGTTTCAGTTGCATTAAAATTGGTCAATTTATTTCAGTATTTTCTTTGTTTTAAAATAGTAAAAAGCGAAGCAAACTTATAAACACAATTCGGTATGAGTTCAGTTTAAAGAACTTGGTTTTAGATTCAGTTTGGTTTGTATTGTAATCTCTTTTGTTGTCATTGGCTGACTGATCAACAAAGAAAAAGACAAAAACATAAGAAATTTAATTGAAAGGGTATCAATTTAAATGATANTAGTTGCAGAAGCAGAGCTTTGTAGAGAAGTTGGGATAAAGAAGTTCAAAGATATTCCAAACAGAAGTATTCCTTCTCCAATCTCAGCCTCTCCTCTTCATCAGAAAGGTCTCTTCTTCACCAGGTATATGCTTCTTTTAGGACCACCATTTTCCTTAGATGAGACTCTCTTTTTCAACTTTTCTATAATTATTAGAGTTCAATTAGTGACCTCTTTATAGAATAAAAAATGAAAAAATGAAAGAAAAAAATCATTTGAAGAATTGAATAAATAAAAAATATATAAATTTTATGTTTCTAATTATTCCTCATCAAATTTTGAGAAAAATATTTCTTCACTAATCCACTAAAACATGAGAAAAAAGTGTGATTATGAGGGACCCATATCTCAATTTCCTCTTAGTTATGTAAGTTCTGAAGAACAACAAATTCATCCTACTTATTTTTCTAAAATTTGATCAGCAATCCTCAGTTGTTCATGGATATGTAACAGGGACAAGAGATGGTCTAAGATGAGAAACACAATCTTATCTTTGTACCAGCCTTCACATTTGACAAGTCTTATCCCAACAATGCACAGTTTCATCACTTCTGCTACTCTTAGTCTTGATTCCGAACCACAAGACATCGTTATCTCCAATCTCTTCCTCAAACTAACCACAGATATCATCGGACAAGCTGCGTTTGGAGTAGATTTCGGGTTGTCTTGTAATAAACCAACCAAAGACTCAGCAGATAGCAATGTAGAGGTGACTGATTTCATCAACCAGCATGTCTACTCCACCACACAGCTCAAGATGGATCTATCTGGCTCACTCTCCATCATCATTGGTTTACTCATTCCGATTCTTCAAGAACCATTCAGACAGGTACTGAAGAGGATACCAGGAACAATGGACTGGAGAGTCGACAAGACTAACGCCACACTTAGTGGACAACTCAATGAGATTGTGTCAAAGCGAGCCAAGGAGAGCGATACTGAGTCAAAAGACTTCTTGTCATTGATTCTTAGAGCTCGAGAGTTCGATTCTTTTGCCAAGAACGTGTTCACGCCGGATTATATCAGCGCTGTGACGTATGAGCATCTTCTTGCTGGCTCTGCAACCACTGCTTTTACATTATCCTCTGTTCTCTACTTAGTCTCTGGTCATCTCGAAGTTGAGAAAAGTCTGCTTCAAGAGATTGATGGGTTTGGAGGCCGTGATGTGATCCCAACTTCCCATGACTTACAATACAAGTTTCCATACCTGGACCAGGTGCATATTTCGTAACAAACAGAACCGGAAAGTTGATGTTCTGTGAGGGTACTAGAATATTTATGGATGTCTTTTGCTTTTCCTCTTTGTTAGGTCATCAAAGAGGCTATGAGATTCTACATGGTGTCCCCTTTGGTTGCAAGGGAAACTTCAAAGGAAGTAGAGATAGGAGGTTACCTACTCCCCAAGGTACAAAAAGTGCAGATACCAACTTTTGAATGATCAACAACTCTATTACTAACCTAGTTGTTGTTTTAGGGGACATGGGTTTGGTTGGCACTAGGAGTTCTTGCAAAGGACCCCAAAAACTTTCCTGAGCCAGAAAAGTTCAAACCGGAGAGATTTGATCCGAACGGGGAAGAGGAGAAACTTAGACATCCATATGCATTCATTCCCTTTGGCATCGGTCCGCGAGCCTGTGTTGGACAGAGATTTGCCTTACAAGAGATCAAACTCACATTGCTTCATCTCTACCGTAACTACATTTTCAGACATTCCCTAGAGATGGAGAAGCCACTTGAGCTTGATTATGGTGTAATCCTCAGCTTCAAGAACGGTGTTAAGCTCAGAGCCATCAAAAGATTCTGATGCTTGACACAATGTAAACTGAGAGTTTTCATTTTAAAATAAAAGTGAGAAATGAAATTTCATATTTAAATTCATAGTAACCAAAAACTCCAATGTAGTTTCAGAGGAAAGAAATTAACATACACATATATCTCACAACACGAATACAACAACAAGCTGTTGAAACTTTCCACAATGTCACATTAGCCTCTCTGCTTCTCGAATCGAGTAGGAACACCAAGTGGTTTGGAGAAACTCACGTAGGAAGGATCCGAGACAGGACTGCTCTTCAAGTTCATAAACTGAAACTCATCCATGGACTGCCTTAGAACACGGTTGGTTCTTCGCTTGGCCTTTGTTGATTCGGTCAAACTCATGTAACTTGGTTTGTTCTTGTTAGCTTGACTGCTACAATTCTCTGAAACAAGACCAGTGGTTCCAGAAGCAGGTGTGGTTGAAGTGCAGATAGACGAAGATCCAGGACTCTCATTAAAGTCATAACCAGGACTTGAAGATGACATATGAGGAGGAGGTTTTGCAGATACTCGAGTTGTCACATTGTTTCTTCGAACTCTAACAACATCCGTAGCTCCAGGTGACTTCAAATGCTTAGGAGGAGGAGGCGTGGCTGCATCTGTAGTGTCCATAAGTCTAGTCTCCCATGGCCGAGCAGCCATCCAACGCTCCAACCAACTCCATCCCCAACTGTTCTTATCAAACTCTTGGCTTTTGAGATATGAGATTGAGTTGTTTGTCTTAAGGTTTGAGCTAGGAATTGACCTCCATTGCTGCAGATTAAGAGAATGAGCTTAAACAAGAGCTGACAAAGAAACAGAAGAGTGTGTGCACAATTACCTTTTGAGCTAGAGCATAAGCCAATGCACGTTCTCTCTTGAAAGCACCTTCTTGTCTCTGCTGTAACTTCGTCTTGATATCATCTACAGTGCCTTTCCTATCGCACCAACCTTCCTGAGAGTATATCAAACAACAAGTTAACATTTTGATATGAATCAAAAAAAAAAAAAAGAACAGACAAAAAGACAATAACCTCGACTTCTTTCAAGAGATCAGATTTGCTTCTGTGTTCCTCTAAAAGCTTTTGCACAGCTTGTCCTTCTACAGTCATCCTCACACGACGAGCTCTCACACGAGCCTGAACTCGAACGAGAGCTTGCATGCACCTTAGTGTTACAGCTGCTTGTTTCCTCACTTGCCTCCCTCTCACTAAAGCTTGTAGCCTCACTATCCCTTTCAATGCCCTCAATGCTCTTCTCGCCTAATACCATTAAAACCAAATGCTTAATAAAAAACTCAACAAGAAATCGCTAAAAGCTCTCAGATTGAATGGTAAGGAACTTAAAATCAATGCTCAAGTAAAGATTAATTGTGAGCAAAAGCCCACAAATTGGTTTTATCTTTTCTCAATTCTATTCAACTCAATAGCTTAAACTTACCAAGAAGTTGCTAAAAGCCTTCAAATTGGTTTTATATTCACTCTAACTCTATTGAACTCAATAGCTTTGGTTTTCTGTTCACTCNCAGCAGAGTAAGCATTGGAAGAAAACAGACCTTCTGATTCAGACCGATGTCTTCCCTTAAAACCCTTCCAAGAAGAAGCTAAATCCCCTGAAGTACTCCTCCATAGCTTCCACTTCTTGTTCTTCCCATTGCCCTTTTCCTGTAAAAAAACACATTAAGATTGTAATAACTCATGTTAAGAAGAGAGATTTGGTTAAGAAGAGAGTACATACAGTTTCATCTTTCTCTGGCTTCTTGAGACCNAGAAGCTAAATCCCCTGAAGTACTCCTCCATAGCTTCCACTTCTTGTTCTTACCATTGCCCTTTTCCTGTAAAAAAAACATTAAGATTGTAATAACTCATGTTAAGAAGAGAGATTGNAGACAACACAAAGAAAAACCTGAAATCTGTTTTTTTTTTTCAGGTGAGTAGAAAGTTTTGAGAGAGATAGAGAGAGAGAAAGAGAGAGAGTATTGGAGAACGTGAAGTTGTGGTAGTGATGGAGGGAGTGGTGGGTTAAAGAGGCGATTTTGAAATTTGAACAAATCACCATAATGGACAAAAAAAAGGTTATTTATTATTTTATTATTTATTTTTTAAAGTTTGCTCGAGTCTTTAGGCTTTTGTCTTTGATTGTGTTTCACACTTATTTACTTACACACCTGTGTACCTTCTCAGAGTTACAGGCACGAAAAAGAAAGAAACCATGAAAAGGCACAAAATAAAATTATAAATGTGTGTATATGTATTATAATGTAGATTAGGCTTTTTGGTCTTGTTTCTATTTTATTACAGGACTCACTCATGTAATGCCTTGTTTTGTTTTATTATTGTTATTATTATTGTATCATTGGATTCGAAATTTAAACTCCCAAAAATGTTGTAATCGGATTTACGAAACACATTCTCTTTCAAAAAGTAATGCCCTTTTGGATTTAGTGATTTGTACTAATAGACCGATGACTTTTTTTTCACTTTTTTTTTTTTTTTCACAATAGACCGATGACTTATCTAAGTACTTTGGTAAAACAAGTAGAGGAATAATGATACGCCAATTAGTCAAAATAAAAAAATAATGATACGCCAATTTATCACACATGATAAATTGTTTTCCAAGAATACTGAAATATATTTCTTAAACTTCCTTTTTTACACTTTTCTTTAAGCCATGACTGGCAAGGATTCTGTTTGATTATAAAAATTACGATTGTTATTTTGAATATTTTTGAAAATCTAATCCTTAATATACTAAAGCACAAGTCACATGGCCAATCAGGTTCTGCCACGTGGCTTGTGCTTTAGTTTTTTTTTTTTTAACTTTGTTAACTTAAAACTGTTTTCACGACAAAAAAAAAAATAGAAAAAAAAACCAACTTCAATCACCATGATCTCCGACGAAGCTGTCACAATCCCTAAATTTTTGATATCAACCACCACGATTATGAACTACGATTCTGCAGTAGTTTGAGTGTTTCTTCACCTATATAATCGACCCGTGAAGACTTCTAATGATTTTGGCAGTCCGATTTCTATTTCTCCTAATCCTTTTCGAGTTCAAGCAACCAATATCAAAATCGCTTCGATCAGGTATAAGCTTCTTCTATTTCTCCTAATCCTTTTGTTTATTCACTTGCAATCCGTTTCTAAGGCCAAATTTGTTGTATTCTCTCATAATTTTCAGCATATCAAATTGCTTCGATCAGTCTTCTGTCCGCTTTGAATTAAGTTATGAAGTGGTGTGCCATTGATAATCATATTCAGAGAAATAGAAGAAGCTTGAAGAACAACATTGTAAGTACACATTAAAGTGCTTTAACAATAATCGATAGAACCAATTTATTTTCCCAAATTCTCTTTCTCTTCTACAATTTTCTATTATCTTTCTATTACTTGCAACACTCATCGATTTCATATTAGAAGTCTCTATTCATTGCTTTATCTCTTGATTGCAGGATAGGGTTTGAAATTGGCGTATTGATTCTATGATGAAGTTGACGAACAACTTGCCGTATAGGTACTCTTTCTATATTTTCCTGCAATTCGTCCAGAATTCATCCTCAATTTCGTCCTCGAATTTCACTTTGCATACTAAATTCAATATGCACACATTTTTAATTAATGACTAATTTAATCTGTTTCCTCTTTATGAGTTTGATCTCTTTATAAATGATTTCATTACCCAAGATGTCTTTGTGGTTTTCTTTTAGATCATCATTATAACGCCTCAACCGCTCCTACCGGTGAGCCCACATGTCATCTCACTAGGCCCACATGTCATCTCACTAGGCCCACATGTCCTCTCACTAGGCCCATTGGGCCCACCCCTGTCTGACGGCCGGTGCGTTATTCTGGAGGCCCTAAAGTCATGATATACTGTCCCTGCAATCACCACATAACCGTTCCCCGTGTTTTTTCCTAACTCACACGGTACCGCGAATCACTTCCCGGTAGGTCACCCATCCTTCCACTACTCCAGCTCAAGCACGCTTAACTCTGGAGTTCTTTCGGGGTGGTTAACCGAAAAGGTAAGTGCACTTTTGTGATATAGGTATCCAAATCAATTCTTTTAACTTTTCCCATATACGTCTCCATATATACCAGGAATCAAGATGTTACAATTCACCCCCACTCAGAGTGCAACGTCCTCTTTGCACACCACGACCAGTCCCAGAACGCCTCCCAGGTCAGCACTGGGACGGCTAACCAGCTCTGATACCACTTATAACGCTCCAACCGCCCCTACCGGTGAGCCCACATGTCCTCTCATTAGTCCATTGTGCCTCTCCCTAGGCCCACATGTCCTCTCACTAGGCCCATTGAGCCCATCCCTGTCCGACGGTCGGTGCGTTATTCCGGATGCCCTAAAGTCATGATATACTGTCCCTACAGTCACCACATAACCGTTCCCCGTGTTTTTTTCCTAACTCACACGGTACCGCGAATCACTTCCTGGTAGGTCACCCATCCTTCCACTACTCCAG
>OVBB01000215.1:0-31021 GCA_900406415.1 Isatis lusitanica
TGAATGTAAAATATAGTTTTATGAGTAAAATTTGCAACAGAAAGTTTTATGTGATATAGTTCTAGCCATGAAGAAGTGAAAAACTATATCTTGTAATCCTCAAAAGTTAAATTTTATATTGACATAAAAAATGTGGAAGAGTTAAAAAAATGAAAAAAAATATCATTAGATAAATAAAATCAAAGAAAAATTAATATTAATATATTGATACAAATAANATAACACACAAAAATGACATGTAACCAATGGGTGCGAAAACGCAAAAAAAGGTAAAAATAATATCAAGGATTAATTCGCTGGTTTGTCTAGAACAAATAATGTATTCTTAAAATACACGTAAACAGACAAATAAATATTAAAATATTTTGGATTGTGTAATTTTATTAGAACTATATATAATACGAATGAAATAAATATATAACTAACGTAATATACCCCGCGCATGCGCGGATTAGCAGCTTTACTAGTTCTATATAATTCTTGATGAATTTTTGTTTCGCACATTAATTTGTAGTAACTAACATTTTGATTCTTGTTTAATTTTGTCTCATCATTTCTTATCCCAAAAAAAATAAAATAAATTTATCTCATCATTTTCCTATTATCCCTATACATAGTAATCCTCCCTTACCTCCTCCGCGACCTATCAGTTTAAAGCAAATTGACAAACAAGTTCGAAATAGAGGTCTGTCACTTTGGGAAATAGGCGCTGTAAGATACGAAGCCGCTCTACATGCGTGGATTTGTATCTAGATGATGAACTATGGAACATAATTGTTTTTTCTTTCTCTCTAATGTTCAGCTAATGATCAAACTATGAAATATTCATTACAAAACTATTTTTTTTTTGTTGAATTAATTTTTACATTCATATGAACCTCTCCAAACAAACTTTATTATTCTTATTAATTTCACTATCTGATATATAGGTTGTTTCTTGCTTTGGTTTCTGCTAATCCAAGAGTACATTTTTGAGTTTTTTTCTCTTGTGCGGATCAATATCACTATTCAAACAACTGTTATTATTATTTTTATATGGGTAATATTGTTATTGTTTTAAAGACTTGGTCTACATTTTTCGTTGATGAACAGGCAAATTTAGGGTTCATGAGATCCTTCTTGAGTTAGGAGAGGACACAAGAGCCATCTTGCCCCTTCAAAGCTTTTATTGGCCGTACATTTAACTTGGGATATATCTTTGATTAAAGCAAAAAAAAAAAGTGTTTAAGAATAATAATATATAAAACAAGATTACTCAAGCTGTTTTTCTCTATCGATTCTTCTAATGTATTATTGATTTAAGTTTTATTATCACTATTATGATAGTACGTCACTAAAATTTCTTTCAAGAAAAAAAAAAAAGTCACTAAAAGTATTGTTTGCGGATCGTAATCCTTGCGTGAAGGGTATAATCGTAAATCTAAACGAGACTTTGGAGGAGCTCGGATCACTGAAGATTTGGGAGAGATCGCGACAAGGACTTTAAATGGATCCGACACGTGACTTTCACGTGACTGGTTCCCTCATCGCTGGAACATTTTTTATCCATTCTTCACCTTTGGGTCCTACAAATAGCTTCTGACCTTTGACTATTCTTTTACGCCATTCGTTATATGTACATATCCTATACATAATATAATATACGTAAAAATCATATTTTGTTGGAAAATTATATGTTGCTTATGTTACTAAATACTGATTACTAATTGCGTTAGGTTTAATTATCAAGTCTATATATGACATGGAGAGTGATGCCGTTGTGCATAAAACACAAAAGAATGCATTTCGATTATTTTAGTAAATGGAGTAATATGACATACTAGTAAATAGTGTAATATTGCTGTGATTTTATTCTCCACTTATCTATATAAAATGGTGTATTATTCAATACTAATTAATATTCACCATGCTAAGAAATTTTTTGTCTGATATTTTAAACACAAATCATCTTAAATTCGAAAAAATCTTGCTTTTTAGTAAGATGTTGAAATTTAATGAGTTGCTATTATGAAATTAATTAATAAAAAAGGAAAAATGAAATTTGTACAAATTAAACAATACAAAATAAAAGAGAAAAGAGATGATAACGTGAGATAAGGTAGAATCAACCAAAAAGTTTTTCTTTAGTTGGTAAATTTATTACGTGATTATGATGATTATATTCTTGTTTATGAGATCCAACATGGTTATGATGCAAATTAACCCCAAAGACAATGAACATGCTCGCTAATCATCATACCAGGAAAAAAAACATTACAACAATTTGATATGCTCAAGTTATAAATAATAGTTCATTTGGGCTTCAAAGTTCCATTATATAATTTTTATTAAGCCCAATGGACTATACTTATGTTACTCCGTATGTGGGACGCGATCATGTAACAAAGATAGTAAGATACCAAACGATAACACTGACAGTTACACCAATATGGTTTCTATATTGTTTTGGGATGACAAAGGGTTTTTCTTGTCGGCAGGACGACAAAGCTAATAGCTATAGCAGAACTGTAAGAAGTCTACGTTATTCACCTTGCGTAAGATGTACACATACACACACTTTTTTGTTGAAGTTGTTGTTAATACACGAATCTCATGTACCATAAGGAAACAGTTTCATTATAAGAGCTAAGGATAGCTTAATTGTTTCTTCTTCAGACTAAAGAAAGAAAAAAGCTTGGTAGAAACAGCACCGATTCAGATACAAGACTTACAAACACTTTACGCACTGATTCAGATACAAGACTTATAAATTAGCAACAAACTGGTTTACCTAAAAAGAAAAAAACCAAGCTGGTGTAACTCAATAACCTGAATACATAAATATATTTATGAGTAAAACTCCGTTCAAGGTGGATGAAAGATGTTTAGAATTTCCATCGTGGAGATAAGAAACATGAGTTGATGGCAAAGTATTTGTTCCTGATCAGCCGATTGATTGGTCGTTGTCAAGTGTCTTCGGTAGAGAGAAAACGATAATTGTAAAGAGAGCAAGAAGCTTAAAATTTGAGCGATTGGCTCAAGTCATGCATGCAATTACATTCTTTGATTTTATACAAATTTCTTTCCAAAACTCTGAAATAATCAGTTGAATTGACAAGTTGCATCATCACATTGAGAATCATTTATTTAAAATGATGTAAAAGTATAATAATTGATATAGATATTAAAAATTAATGATGTAAAATAATTTTTTTTTTGGTATAGTGATATAAGCAATCTTGTGGTTTTAATTTTTTGTATTTTGTCGTAAAGTGCATGCAGTGATTTTATTGATGAATGCGATAGTGCGGCGAAAAGAGAATAATAGCAGCCTAGATGACAAAAAAACTCAGCCGTACATACACACATAAATACAATACACACCTGCCACTACTTATTCACATGTCACCCACCTTCAAGCAGTACGCCTTTCCCCCTTAATTACTATCGTATAGTAATAGATTATCAATTTCTTTGTATCACATATTTGTGGAACTTACTAGGATTCGAGTCAATGATACTTTCCCCACATATATATATTTTTCACACAGACTACCGAGTGAGCTTAAAATGCACCCTACAACTATAAGCTATATATATGTATACATAGGTTTCTCTATTTTGCTATTTCAGACATGCATTACACATATATGGAATATACAGAGACACTCAGCTAGATATATATATGTCTAAATTGAAAAAAAGCTGTTCTTGCATAGATTTGTCTTACATAAACGACCGAAACGGTGCGTTTCCCAATGATAAGGTATACACGACTCTGTCCTGTCCTGTCTCTTTCATTCTTCATCCTTCTCCTTTGTCTCCTTTCTCTCTATTCTTCTCTTTTCAGAATTTTAAATACAAAGAATTAGTTTAACAAAAAAAAAAAAAATACATGCAATTATGGATATATCGTTTTCTCCACCTTCCCTACTCTTATTGTTCTTTTTGTTTCCCTGTGTGTCATGCAAACCACAAGAAGCATAGTTTATTAACATTTCTCTAAACCGGACCCAAATGACCAAAACGGGGATCATAAACCCGACCCTATTCCCTTCTCCCAAATCCCAACGTTGCGTCGGCGGCGACGCCAACTTCATGGAACAACTCCTCCTTCACTGCGCCACGGCCATCGACTCAAACGACGCCGCATTGGCCCACCAAATCCTCTGGGTCCTCAACAACATCGCTCCACCAGACGGGGACTCCTCCACCCAACGTCTCACCTCCGCCTTCCTCCGCGCGTTGTTCTCACGGGCCGTTTCCAAAATCCCCACACTCTTCTCCGCCGCCGGAGACGCAGACTTCCTACCCCCGGCCACCGAACTGCACCGGTTCTCCGTCGTGGAACTCGCCGGTTTCGTGGACCTCACGCCGTGGCACCGGTTCGGATACATAGCGGCAAACGCGGCGATCTTAACCGCCGTGGAAGGTTACTCAACGGTTCACATCGTTGACTTGAGTTTGACTCACTGTATGCAAATACCTACTCTCATAGACGCCATGGCAAGCAGACTCAACAAACCTCCGCTTCTCAAACTCACCGTCGTCTCCTCCGCCTCCAACGTCCCACCGTTCATCAACATCTCCTACGAAGAGCTCGGATCAAAGCTCGTCCATTTCGCCACCACGAGAAACATAGAAATGCAGTTCACGATCGTACCTTCAACGTACTCCGATGGCTTCTCCTCCCTCCTCCAGCAACTACGGATGTACCCTACTTCCTTCAACGAAGCCCTCGTCGTTAACTGCCACATGATGCTCCGTTACATACCGGACGAAATCCTAATCCCACGATCATCATCCTCGTCATTATCTCTCCGAACCGTCTTCTTGAACGAACTCCGATCTCTGAACCCAAAAATCGTAACCCTAATCGAAGAAGACGCAGATCTCACGTCGGAGGATCTGGTCACGCGGTTGAGGTCGGCGTTTAACTACTACTGGATCCCTTTTGATACGACGGACACGTTTATGAGTGAGCAGAGAAGGTGGTACGAGGCGGAGATAAGCTGGAAGATAGAAAACGTGGTGGCGAAGGAAGGTTTGGAGAGGGTTGAGAGAACAGAGACGAAGAGACGGTGGCTTGAGAGGATGAGAGATAATGAGTTCGGTGGAGTTAGGGTTAAAGAAGAGGCGGTTTCGGATTTGAAGGCGATGCTCGGGGAGCACGCCGTTGGATGGGGAATGAAGAAGGATGATGACGACGAGAGTCTCGTGCTGACGTGGAAAGGTCATAGTGTCGTTTTTGCTACCGTTTGGGTTCCGATTTAATCAGGTTTGGTTTTAATCACCGTTTTGATTGGACTGTTCATTAGGAGTATTTAGGATTGCTGTAATTTGCGATTTTTATCATCACAATTAAATATGATAAAGTAATGGGTATACACCAAAATTTGTATGTAAAGAAATGCTTGTTTTGATGACTGGGAATTGATAACCGCAATAATATTTACAACTTCTAAAAGCTGTGCGCTCTAGAAAATTACTCGAGTGATCATTTTTTCAGAGCATCATCTTTTTTCTGTGTCGGCAAAAATGGGTATCATCATATCTAACAAAAGATTTAAAATAATATGATTTTGGACAAGAATATGATATATGTATTTAATTATATAGTATATGGAGAAGTTACCGTTGGCTACTATTGTTGCACATGGATATCAACAACAGCAAGCATATATATGCCTTAGGACTCACAATAGTATAATTACCGTTGGTTATCAAAAGATATTTGTTATAGCCTGTAGGCATATGTACGGTATTATATATGGTCTTAGGTGTACAGAAGAATGTGGATCATGAAATATATATTTAAATATTCTTGACATTATATATATAGCTAGTGAAAATTTGAATGATACAAAACACAGAAAATCTTTATAAAAAAGACAATTACTTAAATGCCATCATCATCATGATGTCTAGTTAAATGCACCACAGTCACGACGGATGTTTCCTTTGCGGCTGTTTTTGACCCCAACGCGACCGAGCTTTGTCATGGCGGTCACAAAAGCGTGGTTGAACGCTTGAGAATCTCGGGCCTAGGCATTAACGGTGGGCCTTGAGCGGCCATCTGTGAAGAGAACTTGATCGGAGGTGAAAAGGTCTTTGCCTTGTTGAAGATTCTTGAAGTAAACGTTGTCGACCGGATCCATGTTGATTGCGATTCTCGGGTCCACATTCTTAGGACAAGCCAGCTGAAGATCCTTAGCGTATGCCTTGTTTAGGGTGGGGTCCACGGAGATCGTACGGTTGAAGTTGTAGATTCTGTTGAAGACTTTGCCACAATGTGCGAATCCAAGGGTGTGAGCCGCTGCATTACTAACTCATTGGTTAGATATGGATGCATTTGGGTTAAACACCGTTGTAATCTTTTGGACAACATTTCTCACAATTTGCTCGATGTTGGGGCATATTTTGGAGTAGAAATTGCGGCTTAGTTGGGCGGTGGTTTGATCGGGGAAGGCGGAGGTGGTGAGGCAAAGAGCCACGACTAGAACCATACTGAAACGAGCCATCTTTTGAAACAAAAAGCGAGAGAGAGATAAAGATATCAGTTGAATAAAATTGAGCCAACACAAGTAGAAGAGTTGCTTTAGATTGATAATTAAAAAAGTTGCACGATAAAGGATTTATATAATGATGGGATTGAAGAATATATATCATATTCAAATTCAATTAAAAAAAAATCAATAAAGAAGATCCACTATATTATTCGTTAGGCTTTTGAAGTAATTATTCGGTTTTTGGTTAAATGCACCACGCCATTCCCTGTTCATTTCATTTATACTTGTCTAGATGAAGTTATTCCTTATTTTACTACCAAACAACTTTAAATCAGACACAAAAGTCAAAAAAAGAACCAGCAAAGTCAGATGCTAGCTTTACAAACCCAACTCCATTAGACAAATAATACATACAATAAACATATCATTGGCATAATGTTTTCTTCCACACCACCAGCACTTGAATCAATGTTTCAAAGGATCAAGAACTTGACCCATGAACAAAATCACTCCACTCTTGTCTTCTCTCACCGTAAACAAAAATGGATGGTCAGCTACGAAATCTGGATTTTGCCTCAAACACATGAGCGTCATGACGCCAACAGAAACTGCTGCAGCTTCGGTTCCCTCTTCATCCACCTCAATGCAAGCTTTATGAAAAATACTTGAGACGTACAGCTTCTTACCGATGGTAGGCGAATCAACCATTTCAGTTAGACTACCCCCAATATTGCTAAACGGCAAAGTCAGTCCCATATCTTTCAAAACATCTGAAGCTTTAAACTCGAAAGAGAACTTAAACTTTGGAACTCTAGTGGCGCCCACTGGTACAGAGTCGTGTGGAATGTGCTTATCAATAAACCCATGTTCGGAGCCTATTTGTTCAAGAAGAGTAGGTAAACCATCTTTATCATTAGGAAGATAGATGTACATGGAGAATTGACGTTGATCCTCTACATATGGGAGGCGCAAAACTTGGAAACCATCATAGGGTCTTAGGCATTGGTACTTGTAACTGGTCATGAAAGGAACTTTCACAGAGGTCCCATCAAGAAGGTGAAACTCGTTGTCTTTTGTTAACTTTGCATCAAATTTTTCGCTCCAAACTCCTTTGAAATACACTGCATTTGCAAGTATGACTCTGCTTTCACGGATAGTCTCGATACAATCCTTTGAAAGAATCTGCTTGATGAGTCCGTTGGTGTGGACTTCAGCCCATGTATTCACTTTATCAATCACCTCACCAGGCTTCAAAATTAACGAACCGAACATTCCACAAGTTCAGTGTAATAAAAACACCCCACACAAGAAAATTTTGCTAAATTACCGTCCATCAAGAATTAGATAACTAAAATAGAATCGATGGTACCTAAAGGCAAGAATCAATCTACTAAAACATTGATGAAAATGAAGCAAAATTTAATGAATTAAGAGTTGCCAAGAACATAGAAGAGTTACCTTGTTGAAGAAGTCAACTTGACTGCAAGTAGCCTTGTAAGGATTCTCCAAAATCTCTGTAAAAGAAGGCTTCAAGGAGACAGACTTGTCAATCCATACACCATTAGCTGCAGATAAGTACAAATCAATGCTCTCGCTATGATCATCAAGTAGGCTCCAAAAGTCAGGGCCAAGGCCGTCAATATTTTGACTGGAGCTGGACCATCCCTGCGGGTTTGATACCTTATTAACATCCCTAAGGGCAACAGATACTATCTCGGCCATGATTGCGTTGAGGTGATCCATTGATGGTGAGTTGAGGAATGAGAGTATTTGTTCTTTGGAGACTGAACTAGAACCGGCGGCGATGATGCTGAGCAAAACGTTGATTGACGTTGGTGAGAAGACAAGGTTGGAGCCGTCTGCGACTGTAGCAATGACATGCTTCGCTAGTCTTACCACAACGTCGTTTTGCTTCTCAATTGATGATTTCCACAACTCCATGTTTTCTCTTTTTTACACTTTTTTTGTTTGATTTCAGACGGGACGAATGGTCTTAAATAGGCAGAGGTGATATATTATCATGTTTCAAACTGAAGAACCAGAAAATATGTACAGTCGTCGGTCCATTTATCACCTCAGCACGATGACAAGGTTATCTTGTTTGAAATAATATTATGAAAATGACTACTAATAAATTGAAAACAAAGAGTTTTGGGGTGGAAAGTCACCAAGATGGCAGATTCAATCTTATTTTATAATGTAATCTTCAAACCATTTTATATCAAATCGGAAAGGGTTTCTTGTAGATTACATAACAAGCAAGATACTCAGGCACCTCGGTGATAGGATTCAAGGTCTATTGAGAACTCTACATCTTATTTTCAAGAGAAAGAAAAATGAACATGATAAAAGTTCAAGGCTCCATATATATATACTTGACCAAACCATGGCTGAAATATTGATGAAGCTTAGAAGCAAAACCGGAGGTGTTAGTCAAGAATCAGCTTAAGACACAAAGGGTATTATTTTAAAATATGGTTAGGGCGGTGCAAAACCACCGACAAGATGCCAAATTAAATCTAGTTTTAGTTTTCTTCAAACGATGTTATCGATTATTAAATGGAAAAGACGGAAACTAATTGTAGAACAAGTCATTAGTCAACTAGTCCTATAGATGGTAAATTGTTTCACGAAATGATATATATGATGATAATTAATGATCGAACCTGTTGAATAACTAATTAATAATACATCAGTACGAACTATTTTTATTTTTCTTTACTTACAGTTTTGGCCTTCCAGGACAGAACATAACCTGTTTCCTTCAAACATCTTCTACTACTTCCCCTGTTTAATCCATATTTCCATATTTTTCTACATTAGAGAACAGAGATACACAATGAAGAAATAATATATATATATATATATATATATATATATATTTATTTATTTATGTAATATTGAATAACCAGATGAAATTATATTAATGAGATTTTTTCATTATGACTTTAGGATATCACTCAACACCGAAACGCAAAGACATTCTCAGCAAGAGAGATATCATTGAGCAGAAATTGACCAGCAACAAGAACAAAGATGTATGGATTGTCTCTAAGATATAGAGTGACTTAGGCTTTCTTGGGAGAAACCTTCCGTCACAATGAGTCTCGTGTATCCTCTTATTCTCCTAGAATCTTCACCACACTTTTCGCACATTATTACTTAATAGCAACAAAGCCATTGAGGTGTTAGAAGACATGACAAGGTGTAAGAAGAATTGAGTTTTGGGACTGCAACTACAATAAAACGTCTACCAATCATGAGTCAAGAATCAACATTATTATCATACACAAAGCATTAAAAATACGAAGGTCAGTGGCTTTACAAACCCAATTTTATCAAACCAACTTGGAATAGACACAACAAACGTAAACACTGCTAAATGTTTTCTTCCACACCACCAGCAAGTTCAATCAATGTTTTGAAGGATCAAGAACTTGACCCATAAACAAAATCACCCCACTCCTGTCTTCTCTCACCGTGAATAGAAATGGATGATCAGCTACGAAATCAGGATTGCGCCTCAAACACATGTTCCTGATGATGCCAACAGAAACGGCTGCAGCTTCAGTTCCCTCTTCATCCACCTCAATGCAAGCTTTATGAAGAATGCTTGACACGTACAGCTTCTCCCCAATTGTAGTTGAATCAACCATCTCAGTCAGACCACCTCCACAACTACTAAACGGTGAAGTCAACCCCATATCCTTCAATACATCTGAAGCTTTAAACTCGAAATAGAACTTAAACTTTGGTACTCTGAAAGCACCAACTTCTATTTGGTGGATGGGAATATGATTATCAAGAAATCCTGGTTGTGAGGCTATTTTCTCAAGAAGAGCAGGTAATCTATTTTTATCATTAGGAAGATATATGTACATGGAGAATTGACGTTGATGATCCTCTACATAAGGAAGGCGCAAAACCTGAAAACCATCATAACCTCTTAGGTATTGGTCCTCCCGATTGGTCATGAAGGGGACTTTCACAAAGGTGCCGTCAAGAAGGTGAAAATCCATATCTTTTGTCCACTTTGCATCGAACTTGTCACTCCAAACTCCTTTGAAGTACACCGCATTTGCAAGTATGAGTGTACTTTCCCGGATAGTCTCGAGAGAATGGTGTGAAAGAATCTGCTTGATGAGTCCATTGGTGTGGACTTCCGCCCACGTATTCACTTCATCAATCACTTCACCAGGCTTCAAAATAAGCATCAACATACTGATTCTTCCCATCAGTCATTCAAAAAAAAAAAAATTCAATGTAATAAACACAAGCCACACATGGAGAAAATTGCATGTTACTAATTAAGAATCCCACATCAAAAATATTCTATTAGGCGGATGTTGATACGTTTTTAACGATAACTTAGTTGACGATTGTTTTTGGAATCGTTGTTTTTTTTAACATTTTATTTAATTGTTTCTATTTTTGTATCCCAATGAAAATAATTTGTAGATCTGTCACTTATACTTGTAGAATATCTTAAGAGACATGAATTAATCCCTAATATTAATTAGGTTTGAGTTAATCAAAGAGTTGCACAAAAACGTAGATGAGTTACCTTGGATGCGAAGTCAACTTGAGTGCAAGTAGCCTTGTAGGAGTTCTCCAAGAGCTCTTTAAAGTAAGGCTTTATGGAGACAGAGTTATCAATCCAAACACCATTAGCCGCGGATAAGCGCAAATCACTTGTCTCGCTGCCATCACTGAGGGCACCAGATACGATCTCGGCCAAGACAGTGTTGAGGTGATCTGTTGACGGTGACTCAAGGAACGAGAGGATTTGTTCTTGTGAGACGGAACCAGAACCGGCGGCAATCATGCTGAGCAAAACATTGATTGACGTTGGTGAGAAGACAAGGTTGGAGCCATCGGCCACAGTAGCTATGACATGTTTCGCTACTCTTACCACCACGTCGTTTTGCTTCTCAATTGATTTTCTCAAATCCATGTTTCTTGTTAAATTTTTTTTTTTTCGGACAAGAGAGAGTGGCGGGGACAAATTGTTATAAATATGCAGTTCTTATGAATATAATACCATGTTTCAAAGTCAAGTATAAGGAAATTTGAAGCAGTCATATCTACTTATCAGCTCAGCACGATTACACGGTAGATATTTTTAACAATATTTTATGAAAATGACTACATTACTAAATCGAAAACAATTTAAAGTGATAAATTGAAAATACAAGAGTGGTCGGATAGAAAGTCAACAAGATGGAAATTTAAAAATCCTGCTTTGTTATGTTTTCTTCAAACGATTTTATAGATTATCAAATCGAAAAGACAAGAACTAATTGAAAATAGAAGTGCTAATAATTGGCGCTAAATGGTTTTCTTGAAACGGTATTATGATGATAATGATCGAACCAATTGAACTAGTCTTGATTTGAATTCTTCAATACCTGCCGTTTTGACAGTGTCTTGAGGATTAATTACACTCAACACCGATGTTCAAAAAGAATCTCAACCCTCTATACAATAAAACAGAGAAATATTATTGACACTTTTTTTTTTAACAAAAGAAATATTCTTGACCTTATATTTAGATTTGCAACGAAGATTAACATAGGACGCTTACCAATCATGCGAACCAGCAAAGTCAGTGGCTGGGTTTACAAAACCAATTTCAGCAAACCAGGGATATTGGCATCACAAAAAACATATTAGTGCTTAATGTTTTGAAGGATCAAGAACTTGACCCATGAACAAAACCACTCCACTCTTGTCTTCTCTCACCGTAAACAGAAATGGATGGTCAGCTACGAAATCAGGATCTTCCAGCATCAACATATCCTGCGTGGTCCTACAAACGGCTGCAGCTTTAGTTCCCTCTTCATCCACCTCAATGCAAGCTTTGTGAATAATGTTTGAGACGTACAGATTCTCAGCCATGGTCGGAGATTCGACCATCTCGGTTAGACTGCCTCCAGGAGTAAACGGTGAAGTCAGCCCCATATCCTTCAAAACATTCGAAGCTTCAAACTCGAAAGAGAACTTAAACTTTGGAATTCTGAAAGCATCCACTGATACACGATATCGTGGAATATGGTTATCAAGAAACCCTGGTTCGGAGGCTATTTTTTCAAGAAGAGCTTGTAATCCGTTTTTATCGTTGGGAAGATAAATGTACATGGAGAATTGACGTTGAAGATCCTCTACATAAGGGATGCATAAAACTTGGAAACCATCATAGCTTTTCAGGTACTGGTCCTTGTTATTTGTCATGAATGGGACTTTCACAGAGGTGCCGTCAAGAAGGTGAAAATCGTTTTCTTCTGTCAGCTTTGCATCGAATTTTTCGTTCCAAGCTCCTTTAAAGTACACCGCATTTGCAAGTATGAATGTGCTTTTGCGGATAGTCTCCATAGAATCGTGTGAAAGCATCTGTTCTATGAGTCCATTGGTGTGCAATGTAGCCCATCTATTCACTTCATCAATCACTTCAGCTGGCTGCAAAAAAGAAAAGCGATTAACAAATTTGACCAATCAGTAGACAAATTCAATACAATAAACATTAAAAATAAATCTCAACATCATCACATCTAAAATATGATTATATATCAAATAGTACCCTATCCTTTCCAAAATAAAAATGTTTTAGAAAATGTTTAGTTTTTTTAAAATATGAGATATTTTTTTTACAATTCTAGATTAACTTTAACTTTATTGATAATTATGTTACTAATTTCATTTTACAGTTTTTATTTGTTGATAAATTATTTACTTTCATGATACTTCTTCAAGAAAGGTATATTTCTTAATTTTTGTATTTTTAATCAAAACATCATATAATATGAAGCAAAGGGAGTTATAACAGACATGAAACAATCTACGCTAATTGCTAATTATTCTTTGAGTTAGAATTCTACAAAACCTTCTACGAAATTGAAGCAAAACTTGTGAAAAAACAGAGGAGTTACCTTGGATACAAAGTCAACATTACTGCAAGTACCCTTGTAAGAGTTCTCCAAAAGCTCTTTAAAAGAAGGCTTGATAGAGAGAGATTTGTCGATCCATACACCATTAGCCACAGATAAGCGCAAATCACTTCTCTCGATGCCATTGGCTACAGATACGGTCTTGGCCAAGACTGCGTTAAGGTGATCCGATGATGGTGACATGAGGAATGAGAGAATTTCTTGTTTGTTGACGCAACTAGAACCAGCAGCAATGAGGCAGAGCAAAAGGTTGATTGACATTGGTGAGAAGACAAAGTTGGAGCCATTGGCAACGGTAGCGATGACATGCTTGGCTAGTATCACCATGACGTCGTTTTGCATCTCAATCGATTTTCCCAACTCCATGTTCTTTTTTTCTTTTTCTGTTTTTTTCCAAACAAAGAAGTGGGGGAACGAACTTCTAAATAGGTGTGATGAATATAAACGGAAAAACGATCTATTTCCCCACGAGAACTACCATATAGCACTAGATGCACCTCAAACTAAGACCTCGTGTTAAATCTCCTTAAAAATAAAGTTTGAAACTTATATCTCCCTTAATTAAAAGTTTAAAACATCATGACCCATATTTGTCGGTTTAAATGGTTATGATTTAAACCTTATACTAAACCAACAAACTTCAATATTAGACCAAATTTCAAACCACAAATCAACCCAAAACACACGTTTAATTACAATGGTTTTATTTAAATAAAAAAATAAAAAATGGTGGAAAAAAATGAGAAAAGCTTTCTTCTTCCTCCGTTCTTAATTTCTCTGCATATTTCTTCCTGTCGTTCGGTTTCATCCTCGTAAATCAAAGGAACTACAAAGAACTTCTCTCTTTTTCTCCACCCAATTCTTCTCCTTCTCATCTCGGATTGTTGTTTCTTCTTCTTTTCCTTTTTTTTTCTTTAATTCTGAAGCTACCAAACAGCTCTTGTTATCGTTGATTGTCAATTCGTCTTTCCGTTACTTTTTTTATGCTCGGGTTTAATCAAATTTGGATAATTGGGTTTCATTTCTTGATTTTTAAATCATAATTATTTAATTAACTCAACACAACTCTTCTTCTTCTTTAAACGCTAATGAAAAACAATTGCCCTTCCTCTTTATCTCAATCCATGGCTGTGTTAATCTCTCTCTCAAACCAAATTAATCTCGTCAAATTGAAATTAGTAAGGAATTTGATGCATACTTTTAACCCAAAAAAAGTAATGTATTTTCATCAACTAATTTTATCAGTTTGTTGCCTGTAAATCTAAGTTTATGCTTGAGCTTGGTTAATCGATGGTAAGGAAACTTTTGGTTGTGTTTTGGGTTATCGTCGGGAGAGTTCCTAGCTGGTGTAGAATGTGGAGGAGACGAATGGGTCGATGAGTGGGTTTGATTCGCCGGCATATCTTCTCCGTCGATTGATTGCCTTCGTTGACCCTTCACCGTCGTAGATCCATAATTCTCAGTCGGCACGGCAACTGGGTTGAATTGGATGACCTTTTTCTTTGTTTTTGAGATTTTTTTTTTTGGAGTGGTCATTAGGTTTAAATGGGTTTAAATCGGTTTAAATTCGATTTAACATTTGTTTGAAAAATAATAAACCGACTAAAACCAGAGTACATGAGGTCTGAAGTTTTGAATTGTGATTTGAGAGACATATAAGTTTTGAACTATCATTTTAAGGAGATATAAGTTTCAATCTTTATTTTTAGGGAGATTTAACACGAGGTCATAGTTTGAGGTGCATCTGGTGCTATATGATAGTTCTTATGGAGAAATAGATCGTTTTTCCAATATAAACTATAGTATTAGAAAAGTTGAACAGTCATCGACTTAATTATCACNAGATGTGATGAATATAAACTATAGTATTAGAAAAGTTGAACAGTCATCGACTTAATTATCACTAACCGATGCACGATCGACAAGTTATAGCCAATGACAAAGCGACAACTGTTCATGTTGGGAAACAGCGTTAGCTTTCATAGCTAGCCGTGCAGTGCTTGTAGCCGGACTTAGAACATCCACATTTGCGATGAATAGGCAGTGCCGATGAATATATATATAATACCACGTTTCAAAGTTTGAGTATTACAAAATTTAAAACAGTCATCGACAACCTCCAATTGGTAAAGACTTTGGTTTTTAATTAAGCTATGAAATTAGATTATTGGCTGGAGAGATTTTGGCTGTAAAAGTTATTGTTGTTATTTTAAATATATTTGAAAGTCTGATTAATATCAAAAGCTAAAGAGGCTGTAACAGTTACTTTATATATTAATAATATTTCATAAAAATAAAACTTATGCTAAATGTAAATATATTGAAAATATATTGATAAATTAATCCAAATTATTATATACATGTTATAATTATATCTGATGGTTCATGCTCACCGTCATTTCCCGAGCCGTCGGACCTGTCCAATTCGTGCGGCTGTTTCTCATCATGCAGCTCCTCTGCTTTCTCAGTTCCAGCCTCCCTTTGAAATTTTCCAAGACGGAAAGCCAAAAAATCTCGTGAGAGTCTGACAGCTTCTTCCGTACCTAGAGTAGATTTGATCGCTTTGAGCAATGATGTCTTAGTGTCAGCATCTGTTTCTGCTTCAGCCTGCTCGTTTCCTTGAGTTGGAGGGTCAGCACCACTAGATGGAGGAACAACGATATGTGCAGCAGTAACTGTTAATGAGATAAAGTCCCACATCGGTAGTTGGAGAAATAATGAACTAATATATATAGGGTAAGGGCCAATCCACTAGTTGCCAATTGGCTTTTAGTTGGAAGTCCATGATAAGCCCGAATTTAACATGGTATCAGAGCCACCCGATGTTGGGCCACCCCGTGGATGTTGTTCCCACAATTGTCCACGCATCAAGCTAGACGGGCTTGAGCGTGAGGTGGGGTGTTAATGAGATAAAGTCTCACATCGGTAGTTGGAGAAATAATGAACTAATATATATAGGGTAAGGGCCAATCCACTAGTTGCCAATTGGCTTTTAGTTGGAAGTCCATGATAAACCCGAATTTAACAGTAACAAGAGCTTTTTGGATTAGCTCAGTGTCCTCCATCATCGATGTTTCAGCTCCAACATGCTTCTGCTTCTTTCCTTTAAGCTTCCTCGTCGCTATTGGAGTATCAGTTTGCGTTGGGCCAGCTGTAGCGACCGTCACAGGAGCTTTTTGGATTAGCTCAGTGTCCTCTATCATCGATGTTTGAGCTCCAACCTGCTGGTTCTTCCCTTTAAGCTTCTTCTTGGCGAGTGTTGCTTGAGTCGGATGGTCCTCAGCACTAGGTGGAGGAACAGTGATCTGAGCAGCAGTAGTAAGAGCTTTTTGGATTAGCTCAGCGTCCTCCATTGATGTTTCACCTCCAACCTTCTTCTTTCCTTTAAGCTTCCTCGTCGCTGTTGGAGTATCAGTTTGCATTGGGGCCAGAGCTGGAGGAATAGTCACAGAAGCCGTAGCTAAAGATTCCTTCTTCTTTTTTAAGGCTAGCTTAAGCTTCAATCTTGCTGTAGTTGGATTATCAACTTTCTCAGTCTCAGAATTGGACTGCAGAAATGGCAATGATGCCATTTGGTAAGTGCTCAGCAACTCATTTCCTTGAGCTTCAGTGAAACCCAATGTTGTGAACAAAGTAGTCAATTCTTCCACACTTTTGCACTTTACAGAATCCTCAATCAGTCTCTTCATCTTGTTAACATATATTGGTTAAGTATACTGTTAAATAATTACTAATAAAAATTTATTTTATAAAATAGTTTAAACTTTAAAAGATAAATCGATTAATTAGTTTATTTCCTTATTTTATTGGTACAAAATTAGACTACTCTTATTCTAATCTTATTTATGATCATTTTTTTGTTATTGTTGTATTGAGAATATCAATGAGTAGTTACTTCAAAATTATTGTTAAGATTTAGTTTAGAAAATCTTTATTTATTAAAAAAGAATTTGAAAATAAAACAAAATTAAAAAGTTCCTAAAATGATCTCGGTGATGATAAATTAGCAAAAAAAAGTATTTCTTTTCTTTCTCTATTAATTTATGAAAATGTATTAAAAGATATTCATTTGTTATCTTACTATTAACAACTTTCTATAGCATAAACGTTATGTATAAAAACAAAACAAAAAAATTATGGATATTCAAATATTATATTAATGAGAAGATTTTCTTAGAAGACTTCCAATTTAAAATTATTCGGATTTCTCTCCAAATTTAAAAAGATTTAAGTGAAAGATTTTCAAATTAACTTCAAAAAATTTAGAGCAAGCCAAGAAAAATATCTTATAATGAACAAATTCTTCATCACTATACTATTGCATTAAAAAAAATATTTTTTCTTAGTAGCTTTTATATGTTTTTTTGTTTTGTTTTAGTTTTAGATAATTGATTTTTTTTTTCAGAATAACTAAGTGATATACAATCTTCATTGATGTTTTTATCTACTAAAATCTTTCATAATTTTTGTTTAGTAGATAAACTAGATTTTTAGATATCTCTTTATTTAATTTTGCTGTTTGTAAAGTTTTTCTTAATTCTAGTGAATCATGTTGTAAGTGGTTTTTCTATTGATTTAAAATTAAATTTTTTATTTGAAGTCATCCTACCAAAATTCGAAACAAAGAATTAAAAAAAAATTATTCCGTGCAAGCATAGGACATTACTAGTATGAATTATTAGCGATATTATGTAAAATGTATGATATGATAAGAGCATAGTTTAGAAATTTGCTTAGGGTATTATAAAATGTCACACCGGCACTGAGTATCTTGATCATAACAGGATTCGATTCACTGACTATCAAAGCAGAGAAGAAAAAGTTGCCTCGTACCTTGGTTTTTGAGGACGGATTTTTGAGGACGAAGACGACAAGCTCAAGCTCGTTGCAGCAGTTAGAGCGAAGAAAGAAGAATTCGAATTTTTGGTTTCTGAGTTTTTCTCTCGTGGTTCTCTTTTAAAATGGGCCTTAAATAGAAAATGAGCCTTATAATGTTGAGATTTAATGTGTGTCTTCTCTCTAAGAGAGAAGACGGGGACACATAGAGTTTATGATCAACCTCAAACATTATAAACTCAAAATTACAACATTACATTTGATCACGTAATCAACCATCTCTGTCAGACCACCTCCACAACTACTAAACGGTGAAGTCAACCCCATATCCTTCAAAATATCTGAAGCTTTAAACTCGAAGGAGAACTTAAACTTTGGTACTCTGCAAGCATCAACTTCTATTAATCCATTTTTATCATTAGGAAGATAAATGTACATTGAGAATTGACGTTGAAGATCCTCTACGTAAGGGATGCGCAAAACTTGGAAACCATCATAGCTTTTCAGGTACTGGTCCTTGTTATTTGTGGACTTTCACAGAGGTGCCGTCAAGAAGGTGAAAATCGTTTTCTTCTGTCAGCTTTGCATCGAATTTTTCATTCCAAGCTCCTTTAAAGTAGACCGCATTTGCAAGTATGAGTGTGCTTTCTCGGATAGTCTCGATAGAATCGTGTGAAAGAATCTGCTTGATGAGTCCATTGGTGTGGACTTCCGCCCACGTATTCACTTCATCAATCACTTCAGCTGGCTGCAAAATAAGCGATCAACAAATTGACCAATCAGTAGACAAATTCAATACAATATGAAGTATTTCTTATTTTTCACAAATTCAATACAAAACTTGCCAATAAAGTTTTGAAAAAACAGAGGAGTTACCTTGGATACGAAGTCAACATTACTGCAAGTACCCTTGTAAGAGTTCTCCAAAAGCTCTTTAAAAGAAGGCTTGATAGAGAGAGATTTGTCGATCCATACACCATTAGCCACAGATAAGCGCAAATCACTTCTCTCGATGCCATTGGCTACAGATACGGTCTTGGCCAAGACTGCGTTAAGGTGGTCCGATGATGGTGACATGAGGAATGAGAGAATTTCTTGTTTATTGACGCAACTAGAACCAGCAGCAATGAGGCAGAGCAAAAGGTTGATTGACATTGGTGAGAAGACAAAGTTGGAGCCATTGGCAACAGTAGCGATCACATGCTTGGCTAGTATCACCATGAAGTCGTTTTGCATCTCAGTTGATTTTCCCAACTCCGTGTTTTTTCTTTTTACTTCTAAATAAGGTATAGGTGATGAATATAAAGTATAGTATTAGAATAAGCTGAACAGTCATCGACTTAATTATCACTCACCTCAAGCACGATTACAAAGTTTTAATATATTTTCTTGAAGTAACTCCATATTATATTGTAATTTGCCACAAGTTGCTGATAAATTAAATCTTGTTTTAAGATGTTCTTTCAATTCGCAAACGATTTGTAGATTATGAATAGAAAAGATGAAACCTATTCAAAATAATCCAACTTGAGTGCTAGATGATAATGATCGAACCAATTGTACTAATCTTGATCTGATTCTTTGACTTTAGGATTACACCAAACACCGAAACTCAAATGTATTCTAGGCGGGCTCTATATACAATGAAACATCAAATCATATGTTGATACAGAGAAACCCCTTTTAAAACAAGAAATGAAAATCGTCAACAAGAACAAGTGTTTATTGATTGTCTCTAAGATATAGAGTGTCTTCGGCCTTTAGGTGGCTTGGTTTGTCTTTGTGTGTGGCCAAAAGGGTTAAGCTTTCCTAGTTTCCTAGAAACAGAACTCATAAATGACTTTCTCGGTAATGGAGGCTTAACCACCGAAGCGGTTGAAACCGGAGAAGAACAACCCGAACCACTCATGATTTCAAATTCTTTCTCCTTCTCCAATTCTTTGAACTTCATTTTCACTTTGAGCAACTCAAGCTTCAAGTCTTGGTTTTCGCGGTTTAGTTTGGAGAGCTCATTGTTGTAGGTGCTTAGCGTAGGAGGAGGAAGAACTTCTGATGCGGTTGCGGCTGCGTCTGCGGCTGCTGGAGAATCTGAATCAGTTAAAACTTGGCGGAGACTTTGTTGCTCTTGGTGGAGAACTTGGACTACGATTTGTACAGGGAGACGTTCGTTTCGAGCTGCGTGAGCACAAGCTTCTTGCGATAGCTTTTGACAGTTCATCAAGCTGCATATCTTCTTCTTCTCCACTTCACTTATATTTGGATGCACCTGCACGACAAGATTTAACAACATTTTCTCATTTCAAGTAAAAAGTTTCCATCAAATTCAGTAAAGACTCTCTTGTGTCGATGATACGCTTTTAACCCACATTATCTTTGAACTTTTCAAGCTATGGGTCACAACATTCAACAAAAGGTTCAGTCTTGAAGCAAATGTTAGAGCTTTTATAAATCAACAAAAAATGGGTCTTGTAACAAAACTGATACCTTGAGGTAGATGTCTATGGCTCGATACATGCCATCATCAGTAAACCTAGACTGCTCAGGAATGCATTCTGCTAACCCGATGAATCTCACCAAGTTTATGTTTCTATCAGAAGCGATTTCAGCAAGATAAGACTCCATGAGTTCACCAATATCAGTGGCAAAGTCAACAGAGTTGCCTTCAACTTCAAACTCAAGATAGTTCATGAGGATGCGTTGAACAGTGTCAACATCAAACATTGTGTTGTCTCCATTAAACGAGGGAATCAATAGATCATCAAGCACGGCTTGCCTTAGCTGTAATCCCATTCTCTTCTCCAAATCAAGCCTACAAGCTACCGTGGTTTCGAGGTACAACGCAGCTCTTAGAAGCATTGAAAGAAAGCTCACTGAAACTGCGTTTCTCTCTCTTGGAAGAAGACTCACAATTGTTTCAAGAATCAGTCTTTTCTCGTGTTCTTGTCCCACCTCCATCTTCTTTGTCCCTCTCCCAAAGATCTTCTGCATATCATGAAGCCTCTCTCTCTGATATTAGTACAATAAGATCGATACATTGTTCTGTTAAAAAAAAAAAAAAAAAAAAAAAAAAAANAAGAGCCTTTTGAGCATATAGCTTAAGTACAGGACCAAGTGTGTATGGCTTAAACCCTCTAGCCATCATCGCAATCAAGACACGTTGAAACATATCAATCCTTAGAACAGATAAATCCTCAGCCCACAAGTCAGCTATATCCTCCTTGTTTTGGCGCTCCTGCCAAAGCAAATAAGCAATTGCATCTATACAACGACTCACGAGTTTCACTCTCTCAGCCATTGGCAGCAAACCCTCACACTTATGCAGAACATTAATCGAATTCCTTAAACTCTTGAGGATCACTTCGTGTAAGTAAACCTCTGTTGTCTCCACGAGGTTTGCAACAGAGTGTTCCTCTGTCATCTCTAGGTACTCTGCTGCGCATCGCAGCATCGCAATGTTCTCTGCGTTCATCTCTAAGTTTATTCCGTAGCAGTAGTTATGCACTAGCTCGAACGCTTCTGCACCTCCTGGAAAATCTGGGATCTTGATAACGGTAATGTCCGAATCATTGCTTGATTCGGAAGCAAGTTTCTTTATAAACCCACATTTTGACAGAAGAAACTTCGGACATGACAGGGACAACGTATTAGTGATAACATTGTGTATAAACTGCATCTAGAAAAGAAAAAAAATCACCTTGTGGAGTGAAAACGAAGATTCTCCTATGTGAACAGTGATATCACTAGGAATCTCCTGAGAAGAAATCCTGAAAACAAGTTGTGAGAGAAAAAGATTTTTAACATTTGATAACAAAAGAAGAGCAGGAAGAAGAAGAAAATATATGAACAGAGTGATAAACCATTCACTAGTTCTCTTCATGGCTAAGGACAGAAGCTCCTTCCTCTCTGCGGACATTTGACGAACACTCGGCGTTGAGTTTCTTCTTGCTCAAGAAATGAACCATGGAACTACTTCGAAGACCCTTCTCTATGTAACGCATATATATAGAGAGCATTTCAAGTTGGAATCGTTACACGTAATCAAAAGAGACGATGAAGAATATGATCCACCAAAAAGTTTCTACCTTTTTATTTTCGTTTAATCCAAATTCCTCAAACGAAACTGCGAAAATACCTAACCTAGCCCTGTCACTGAACACACGAGAGCGAGAGGCGTGAAGGGTAGTTACGTAGTTAACACGAAAAAGCTCAATATGGAGGAGAGCTGAGACAGTTTTTGGAGTATGTGGTTAACTTCAAAGAGGTAGGGATCCTTGTTGATATGAAACGTCTTTTCATAATAATAAGCTATAATAATACAAACAAAAATATTTTCCACAAATTTAAAATTCTTTGATCGATCACACCGCCGAATGGTGAAATTGTTATAGTTCAGAACTATGAAATGCGCATAAAAAGATNTAAAAAGATAGTCTATTTTTTTTTATGTTACCGACAAAGACATGTGGAATGACAGAATCTACAAATCAAATCCGAAAGTTAAAACAAAATGGCCAAACTTTTGTCCAGTAAGGTACATCAAGTTTCAAGATTTTAAATTTTGTCGATTATCAATAACTCCAAAATTTTATTGTCCATACAGCTTATAGAACAATCACTTATTTGTTACTGAACATGAACAATGAATCAATCATGAAGATTGAAGAAAGAAAAGGGAGGGAGAATAAACAAGCTGCACTTGTTGGATTTTCGTGACAGAAGATAAATCTTGTAAGTTGTAACCCTACAAGTATTAATTACCAGATGTCCATATTTTGTTTGGTAATTGAATTTCTGATTGAGACACAACTCAACCTTTGCCATAACCCTATAAATGGTGTCTTTTGTTCTATCACTTTCAGGAAATTTGACTAGTAGAAGTAATAAATAGTATTAAAGGCGTCCGCATCCAAAAATCCAAGATTGAAAATCTTGATAAAACAACAAAAAAAGAAACTATTACACGGAATGATAAAAAAACAACACCTTTTAACAGTCTGTGTAAATGTTTTGTTTTACCTTATAGATGAATCGAAGATGGACCAGAAACAGCAACAGCTCTCTGACCACGCTGCGTTTCATAGCGGTAAAGCTCCTTCGTTTCTTTCTTCAACTTCCTTGCTTCCCGCTTTTCGGTTTTCACAGCATTCTTTCTCTCTTTCTTCTCCTCTTTCGTCTCTTGTCCATGAGCCTTCCTCTTGATCGGTTCAGCCTTCGGAATCGCAGGTTTGACACCGGTTTGTTCAGCTTTCCTACCGGGCAAGAACTCGGCGGGAAGCTTCTCTTTTCCTTGTAGGGTAATGAAGTTACCATTCGAACTCTTTGCTTTAGCTACTGTTTCACTCAGCTTCCTCCTAGCTCTATCCGGATCACAGATTCTACCAGGGTGGTTGTCAAGATTTGAGTATGTTGTGACTATGGTCTCACAATCCCACTTCTCACTTTCGTCGCTGCTTTCTTCGACCATTTCTACAAACTCTTCGTTGCTGTTTACCAAATTCTCACCCAATTGTACAGACTTACGGATGATATTCTCCAGTTCCTCTTTATCTTTTACAGAGTCGCTGATCTTCAACAGATCCGCAGGGTTCATATATTTTTCATCAAACTCATAATCTTTCGGCTTCTCATAAATAAGATTACGAACGCTCTGAGCCTCAAACTCATCTTCTTCTTCTCCGTCTTCACCCATGTAACCATCATTGTCACTGTCACTTCCATATTCATTGAGTTCGAGCTGATCAAATAGCTCATCAATTTCACGAGGAACTCTCGTGTTCTCAGCCACAGGTTTATCACTCAACCCAACAACACTCTCTCTATCCCTTGCCACAGGTCTTTCAGAGAACTCGAACTCATTATTGCTCACACCAGAAGCTTCTCCCTGTTGAGTAAGATTAGCTTGAACGACGAAATCCTCTTCCAAATCTTCAACATCAGAACCAAACTCAGAATCATCACTGTTTTCAAGCAACGCAGCGACTTCAGGATCAATAGCTCTTTTCACCTTGACGTTAACAGTTTTCGACGCCACGCTATACATTGACTTATCATTAGCCTCTTCATTCACAATACCAGAGATCTTAACACGAGACGCATCATAGGCCTTGACATCACGAGGTAGATAATCAGCCTCGAACTTGGGATTAGCATAGAAATTAGAACCACCACCAGTGTTCTTAATCTCTCTCAAATGATCCAAGTAATTATATCCATCATCAGGATAACCCAACTCCAGAATCTCCTTCCTCACATGAGCAGGCAAAGGATTACTCGATTCCCCGAAACTGGAGTACCCATAAGCCATATCTTCAGGATAGGCGTCTTCGAACTGCGAGTTGTCTCCTTCTTCAGGAGCATCTTCGAACTGTGAGTTGTCTCCTTCTTCAACGAAACCATTGATATTTACAGGGTTCTGATCGACTCTTAGGAAGATCTTATCACCTCCCGGTGCGTCACTGTATCTCGGGTCTGACGTATCACGAGGACACAGCTCGAAAGTTGCCGCCTTTTTCTTATCAATAAACTTCTTCTTCCCCATTTTACACTGATTTTGAGTTTCTAAAGGTTTCACTGCACAAAAACTAGACTAGAATCAATTCCCGAGTAAGAAAAGGTGAAACTTTTGCAATTATGGTTTATCTATCAATATGAATCATCGATATTAAGTCTAGAAACGATGCTAAAGCACTATTGATTCAAGAATAAAATTACAGAAACTTACCTGAGGAGCTCGAGAGAGAAAGAGGCGCAGAGAGATGATGATGAACAAACAACTACAAAACGGCTTTGAAGCTGTTTTAGGGTTGAGCCAAAACGCACCGTTTTAAACGAATAATAAATAGTTTCTTTTTTCATTATGTTTTTTTTTCTCCCAACTCAGTGTATGCCACTCAAGGAAATAATCCAGCGCGGGAGAGCGCACTGAAAGATATATGCGCGTGATCACCTTCTCCTACTTTCCCTTGGCATCTCTTAGACGGTTCCTGTTATTGTGCGCCATCTTCATCTCGCGTGCGCCGTCGGCGCATTCTCCTATCTTGCCGTTCACCCTCGTGACCAACGGAACCGTTGTGTCAGACGTAGCTGGTAGCAGGTTCGATCCTCGCCTCGATCCCGATTCTCTCGACGAGATCTCTCTTTCCGACGTGATGTCGAAAGCTCGTGTTTACACCGACGTTAACGTGATCCGTCCTAAGGAGTATTGGGATTACGAGTCGCTCAATGTTCAGTGGGGGTAAGATTAGGAAAACCCTAAAGAGCTCTCCTTTTAGTTTGCTTTAGCCGTCACGCTTATTGGATTATTGTGTTTCATGTGGAAGTGATACGAAAGTTTTGAGTTTTTTTGTGTGGAAGTGATACCAAAGATTGAGTTTTTTCTTGGCTGCTGATGTTCTTGATTTTTGATCTTATGAGTTACTTGGTTTTTTCTCCTTTTAATTAGCTTTAGCCGTCACGCTTATGAGTTTGATCGTGATGGGTGATGCTGCTTTTGTTAAAAGTTTCAAGCTTTCGTCTCTGTGTTTGCTTTCTCAGGGAGCAAGATGATTACGAGGTAGTCAGGAAAGTGGGGAGAGGCAAATACAGCGAGGTTTTTGAGGGGATTAACATGAACAGCAACGAGAAGTGCATAATCAAGATTCTCAAGCCTGTTAAGAAAAAGAAGGTGAGCGTCCTCTACATTATTACTTCATTCATTCAGTGACTTATAATTGATGGAATCATATCAAGTTTAGTCGCTTTCGGTTCTTTTGATTCTGTAATTCGCCTTAATGTTGCAAAAGACAGAAGAGGTTAAACTTTATGCAGATAGATTCATGAGTACAGAATGTTGTTTCTTTTGCAAAGTGGGTTTTGCCTTTATTGGTTTTGATTTTGGGTTGCCTATTATATGATCCTTTAAACAGATTAGGAGAGAGATTAAAATACTTCAGAATCTCTGTGGAGGGCCAAATATCGTCAAGCTGCTTGATGTTGTCAGAGATCAACACTCAAAAACCCCAAGCTTGATATTTGAGTATGTTAACAGCACAGACTTTAAGGTTCTGTATCCGACATTGACTGATTATGACATCCGCTACTACATCTATGAGCTGTTGAAGGTAATTTATGTTCCTTCTGATCTGTGGTGTTTCTCGGTTCCACAACAAATGAAGGTCAGTGATAACCTTGAAATTTTCCTATGGCATGCTGCAGGCCTTGGACTACTGCCACTCACAAGGTATAATGCACAGAGATGTCAAGCCACACAATGTCATGATCGACCATGAGCTGCGCAAACTTCGCCTAATAGATTGGGGTCTCGCTGAGTTTTATCATCCTGGAAAAGAGTATAACGTCCGTGTGGCATCAAGGTAAATTATCTTTCTCTCTTTTCTGGCTAAACAGGTTACAATATGTAGTCTTTGTCTGTAACTAAGCTCGATGAAATGTTTTCTCTTATATCAGATACTTCAAGGGACCCGAACTTCTAGTGGATTTGCAGGACTATGACTATTCCTTGGACATGTGGAGCCTCGGTTGCATGTTTGCTGGGATGGTGAGTAGTGAATACCTTGTGAATTTGCAAGGCTTCATATCCTACACTTATATAGTCATCTCAGATTCCTTCTCAGAATGATTCCTAAAATGTATTATGGTCATCTAATGTGTCTGATTATCTTCTCTTATAGATATTCCGCAAGGAACCTTTCTTTTATGGCCATGACAACCAGGATCAGCTCGTCAAAATTGCCAAGGTAATCTAGTTGTGTGCCTAAACTTTTTTGATCATGCTCGTTTCCTTTAGGGATTTTTAGAGGGAGTCAAGTTGCTTTTTCACACCTTAAGAGTATTATTTGTTTGACTCGTGACTCAGGTCCTTGGAACCGATGAACTGAATGCATATCTGAATAAGTATCAGTTAGAACTAGATGCTCAGTTAGAGGCGCTTGTTGGGAGGTAAGCAGACTCACTTATCCGCTATACTATAAGAGTAAGATTGTGGTAATTCCTGTGACTAACTATCTCCTTCGTGACTTCTTGAGCTATTTCCACAGACATAGCAGGAAGCCTTGGTCCAAATTCATCAATGCAGACAATAGGCATTTGGTCTCACCTGAGGTAACTTGTTCTCTCTTTTTAATCCTTTAGAAACACAAATCCATTTGAGTTTTGCAACAGTTTCTCCCCCGAGCTGTAACTTGTCTGCATGTTTTCTTTACATGTAGGCGATTGATTACCTCGACAAGCTACTCCGGTATGATCATCAGGACAGATTAACTGCAAAAGAAGCAATGGTACGTATCAGAACATTACTTGGATAAGATGATGAGAATGAGATTGATAAGCTAGGGGTTTGATACTGTTTTGTGAATTGACAGGCTCATCCGTATTTCGCGCAAGTCAGGGCAGCAGAAAGCAGCAGAATGAGAACTCAATAGAGACGTCCTGAAACTGGTGGATTTTTCTCGGATAAGTTATTGTTTTCTTTAAAGAAGTGGTGTTAATGTTTAACTCTAAAAGTTGTATCTGATCCCAAGTGTTTTCATCTATTTTCAAACTTCTGTAGAATCTTTATTGGTTTTAAAAATCTATCAAAGCAAACAAGTCATAATTAGAATCGGTCGAAGATAAGCTAAGCAAGAGAAATGGTTCTCAACTCTTAAGACAAGGAGAGAGAATCGTTGTTGGTCCACATGAGAAGACAAGACAAGTCTGCGCGTAAAACGACATCGTGTAGTTTTATCCCTTCTTTCGTCTTTCAACCGTCCGATTATTCAGACTTCGAGTCAAACCCCGAGAAAACCCACGTGTCGCTCATTTGCTTTCTAATCATCTGTGCCGCGTAGTAGGGTACTCTTTCGGTCTTCGAATGTTGGAGTCGTTGATCTACGAATGCCAAACAATCCATCAAGCTCTCTCTCGCCGACCCTTTCAAATCGTACGCTTGAGATCTTCTCCACAAACTCTTACCGTGTGGCTCATCCACACCAGATAAACACAGAGCTCTAGAAGCATCACTAATTGCGGACTCGGCTTTCTTCAACAACAAGCAACACTGAGCTCTGTTGCTATACAACACAACCCTATCTCTTAACATATCCAACGGACACAAATCAATCCCCACTGTATAAATCTCCGCCGCTTCTTTAACAAAACCCATCAAAAACTTCTTCTTCCCTTGTTTCTTCAACGATTTCACCATCTTTCTTCTCTCTTCAAGCTCTGTTTCACTCATAAGCTTCTCCTTCTTCTTCCTCTCAACCTTAATCTCCCAAAGATTCTCTATACTTCTCTGAGCTTCCTCGCTATTCATCTTCAAGCCACTATACTTAATCTTGTGATAATCTTGTAAAACTATTTGAGCTACTCTGTCTCCAACCACTATATCTTCTGCTAAATCCACTAAACAATGCCCTAAAACATGGATTACTCGATACCTAACAGTGGAGTCTTTAAGAAGCATCAAAAGGGTATCTAAAGCCATTTCTCTCCAGTCATCAGATGATCTGGAAAGATCGCAAAGTCTCTCAATCACTTCTCTAACCTCACTTACTTTGCTTCTTCCCAACTCTGTTTTACACAGAGTCTTTATCAACCCAATTCCTCCCGGTGACTTCCGGTTTACTAAACCACCCCACATTCCACTCACTTTCTTCAGAAAACCTACCTCGCAGATTCGTTCAATAGACTTACCTCTCAATGCGAAACAATTCAGTAGATATAACGACCAACATTGTAGCTGAATCCCCCATTCCTCTGCCTTTTGATTCTCTGTCTCTACCCCACCAAGCCCTCTCGTCAACAAATCGCTCTGATACTTCAACCTCAAGCTATCTTCAACCCCAAGAAAGCTTCTGTAGACATTCTTCAAACAAGTACTAGCTATCTCCATCGAAAGCTTCACAATCTCTTCTTCGAACAACGAAACCGCCTCAAAGCTCTTGTCATGGCTAGCTAAATAGGCAAGTGCTCGAGCGGCGGCTCTCTGCTCAACCCAACTGATTTTCCCTCTCAGAAGCTCCAACAAAGCAGGAACAAGAAAGACCTTTGGATCAACCGCTGTCGCAGCCAAATCCTCCTTGTTCATAACATATGATCCGATGATATGAGCTGCGTAATAAGGAATGAAAATGTTTTGGTCTTTGAGAAGCCAAGTTGTGTTTTTGATTGACTTGTGTATGAGTTTTGACATACACTCGAACAAACCGAGTGATGGGAACTCAGGATCGTCAGGCTCGGACATGGCTACGTTCCACAGACCACTCAAGACCAAGACATGATCTTTTGACTCCGTACGAGGAATCTCTTTGAAAATCGCGGCGAGTTTCGATCTTCGACGGAAAGGGTTCGTCTCTTTCATGCTGCAGAAGAAACATGATGGGTTTGTGCATTGCGGTTCACCGAGTTTAAGCATCTTTTCTTCTGCTTTTCTTTTCTTTGATTTGGCTTCTGATTTTTCAAAGAGGGAGCAAATAAATCTTGAAAGAGAAAGAAGACACTAACCATACAATACAACTATGCTTTAGGCCAAAAGACCACATAATTTCTCTCTTTTTGATGAATTAGTAATTAATTTCAACTCAAAAGAAAACTTAATACTAATAAATATTCGCCGGCGTGGAAAGTTTATGGCGGCTCCTCTTTTTAGCCTTTACCTTTCCACTTCAAGTTCCAAGATTATTAGTTAGTACTATGCATTACATTAAATTAATGAATTGGAATACTAATAGTACTATACATTAAGGTTTCGTGTTCTTTACCCAACATTAGGTAAAAATAAAAAAAATCAAAAGATTTGTGTTCACACAAACTTTAGACATGTGATGATGGACAAATTCTTTGGTGGTTTTGTGTGAACACAAATTCTTTGATGGTTTGGAATGGACATCTTGATGTCATCATCTATAGTCCAAATTTAATGAATCATTCATGTTTACTAAAATGGTTACATCCAAGGCTTTTTCATATAGATGCTCTAGGATATACTATATTTATGAGAATCACATGATCATTTTGATTCAAAATCTACGAAAATTGTCAAAAATAAACATAACGCAATAGTTTATCTTCAATTTAAGCCAAGAACGACACTGAATTAATAAGATGAATTCTGATATATGTTTCATAAAAACTACCACAATTGTTAGTAAAAAAACAAATTCAAATCTAGTGAAACTGTGGCATGCGTTATGAAACTTCAAAGCTTTTCTTAGTGCTTAGAGAGTTGAGACTATTCAAGATAATAATAAAAAGCTTAAGTCTGTCTATCTATCGAATTGAAGTCCCGAGTACGACATTACGGTTTATGTAACCAATAATTCATACCTTGCCTACATATTCTTTAAATGTGTAACAGAACGGAAATGAAAAAGAAAGAAGCAAGTGAAGTTGGATTTGCGGTCCCCTCAAAGAGAAAGCCAATGAGAGTGAAGTAAATGTCCCTTGCGAAAAGCTTTTGTCGTTCGTCTACAAANACCTAAAAAGCGTCTCTTTAAAGTTTAAACTCAATTAATCATCACTAATATTTGGTCTTTACAGGTAAATTAATTATCACTAACCTGACTCATCTTCCATGTTAACAATCATTCTTTTCCAAGATTCGCAAATCAAGAAAGCACCTTTCTAGGAAGGAAGACACTTCAGAGTTCAGACTAAGTTCTCAACTTGACATGTGTATCTGTCGGAGACACTCAATATTTAACTCTTTATTAAAGTAATAAGAAAAACAAGGGTTTTGAGTTTAATCACAGTCACTTAATCCGCGTGCTTATG
>OVBB01000216.1:425-34656 GCA_900406415.1 Isatis lusitanica
AGGTTCATGATGAACTTGAATGAGAGAAGCACTTGGCTTAGTAAAGAACTAGATAGAAAAAGAAGCCTACGGCTTAGACAAAGATTTTAAAAACCAGGAATAGAGCGATCGTTAGATCATTGTAGCTCTGATACCATGTAGAGTTGATGAGAGTTTAGGATTGGGAGAATTGTATATTGACTCTCATAAGAATAATGTTTAAGGTTACATACATATTTATACTAAAGACATTTCCTAATCTAGATAGATACAAATATATGTGAATATTCTTATATTAAAGATACAATATTAACAATAATATCTAGGATCTTCTAGATCCTCTTATAAGCTTGAGAGGAAGTGTTTTTGAAGCTGACATATGGACACATTCTGGGGCCTAAGACAGTGCCTATTATTAGTATAGATTTCTATATTAAGGAAATGCGATGATTACGGAATAGAAGACAAAAAAAATAGCCAATTTTGAAAAAAAAAAAAATTTATAAATAGAGGATAGTTCTTCTCTCCCATTCAAAAAGGAAAAAAATTGGAACCAAAACCAAAAGATATGGGTGCAAAATGGAATTTAGTAATTGTAATAGTTTTTGTTGTGGCAATAACAATACCCACGGGGAGTGCCACCAGAAGTCCCAGTCCCCCAACGGCTGTACCTGGATGCACTAGAGAATGTAGAAAAAACTGTGAAACCAGCGGTGTAGTCAATGTAAATGAATCCCGCAATAAGTGTAGAGTTGCTAAATGTATTCCACGCCGAGGTAACGGTTTCTATTCTTTTTCTAATGAGAAAAGGAAATTGTTTTTTGAAATATATTAAAAGAAAAACTGATTTTATTTTGGGCAATTCTCGAAAATACCATACTTTTATGTTTTTATGACAAAAATACCACACCAAAGTGAAAATGACAAAAATGACATTTTCTAAGAGAAAAAAAGACTATTATACATTTATTTTCATATGTTTCATCCCAATCCCTTAAACATAAACCCTAAAACCCAAAATCTAAACCCTAATTAATGACTTTTGAACCCAAATTTATTAATTTAATTATCTTTAATTAAATAAATGTTATTTTGTCATTTTTACTTTGGTGTGGTATTTTTGTCACAAAAATATGAAAGTGTGGTATTTGAGGGTATTTCTCTTTTATTTTTATTGAGCTACTTTCTAATTTTAGAAAATAATTTTCCATTTTATATCATCAAATATTTTTTTTTTTAACTTTTAATTTCAATAAGTTTGACTATTATTATAGATAAATAAAATAATAATTGAACGATCGAATAGTCAAAAATAAAATTTATATAGATAGCCTGAATATAAGAATGATATAATACTTGTTATTACTTATGAGTTCAGCGGGCTCACGAAAACAAGTATAATATTCATTTAAATAAATTTTATATGAAATATTGATTTTCATTTAATTCTAATATTTAGAAAAATATAAGATGTAGATATATAGTAAACAAATAATTATTTTGTTAAACACAATATATTATTTGAGAAGACATAACTATAACAACTTTGAAAAAGTTTGATTATATTTAATATAATTTATCATAGATAAAATAATGTATGATTTTTATTTTGTACAGTGGAAAAGAGGTTCGGAAACTCACCAGGCGCTAATCAGGCGGTTGGTCGGGGCCTACCGAGTTAACAAAAAATTGGCATGAATTTTAAAACATTTTTTACTATTATATTATTCATATATTTGTTTTGGTAGTTATTGTTGATAAAACATTATGGTCTAGTGGTTAAGATATTGATATGAAATTGCCAAATCGTGTGTTCGAGTGCAAAATACAGAGTGATAAGAAGATTAAGAAAGGGTGAGAGAAAAGAGAAGTGAGAAGAGTGTGTTTTATCTTTTCATAGAAACTGATATATCTTTGGATTCTTATTTGGGTTAAATCTCTGTAAGGTGAGTGATCTCTCTTGTTTTCTTGTATGGATATTACCCTTTGTGAGCTGGTGTAAGCTCACCGAGACGTACCGAGATCGTGTTGAGCTTGGGAACTCGTACATCCTTGTGTTCTCTTATTGTCTGCACATCATCGAACACAAAAAAACAAATCAGCACAGGAAGTTCTCATCACCTGCAATATGTATCTGAAACAAATCAGAACTGATTACTTGATTTAAACACCAACAATATTTATGGCTAATTAAACAAACAACACCCAAGTGTTCTTATCTATATCTAAAAGTGTTCAAATGACGACAGGGAAACATCCAACAAGAGGGATAATCTAATAATTAGGACATGAATTAGGTTGGTGGTGGAAACTTCTCCACCCATATCTCAGCTAAATCTTCTCCATTGACCTTGAAAACGTTAAAAAAAAAATACAAATTCAGGGTCTTGCATTTCTATTCAAAGATCTCAGCCTAGAAATGAAATAGAGTAGCAGTTGCAGATAATCAGATACTCATCTTAACTCGCAGTTTCAGGAGCATAAAAGAGCAAAGATGAGGATCACACAAGAGAGAAACAAATTTCAGTTCTCAGAATCTCTAGTCCAGAAATTCCATGTACAAGGACTGAAACCAGATCTTCAAGAACATCCACACTGCAGAAACAATCACATGAATAAAAAGATAAAACTCAATTGGGATCATGTAACCTTTAATGACATGAACAAACCTAATCAGTCTTCGATCAAGCTTGTGGTCCCAAAAAAAACAAAGAACACACACAAAAGTTTCCTCCATCAGAACAAGAACCAAGTTCCAGTTGCATAAACCAATAGATGAGAAACAAAAAAAAAAGGCAACCGAAAATCAGAACTTCGTGAATACTACGAAAAGTGTGACCCAACAACAAAAATTTGAGATTTTTTTTTTGAGGATTCGAGAAAAGACATGAAAGCTCAAATCAAGTTTTGGGCTTGAACTGATTGATTCTCCCAACAGATTTCAAACATCTTTCTTGAGAATAGATTGTTACATTGTTACCTTGATTTCGAGAAGCAGAACTGCACAAGTAGATGAACAATCCCTTTCAGCTTCGGTTTGTCTCCAACTCTCGATTCCGGTTGAGTCTCAACACCGATTCACCTACAGCTCGTTTCCGATGTCGAGAAGCAGAAAGCAGATTCACTCGCGATTTGCTCCTCACTTATTTTACGGGGATTCAGACCGCTTACGCGGATTTAATCGGTGACAATAAGCGAGGTCATATATCAGTGTTGGACTCTTGCAAGCTTTCAAATTACTTTACGTCTAATCATATTCTGATCTTACGAGTAGTGTAAGACTATTAAATAAATAACAATGTAAGACTATTAAATAAATAAAATAAATAGCAATGTAAGATTATAAAATAAATAGCAATTGTGAAATTGTTTTATTCATTCCTAGTTTCATACAAAAGAATCAAGAGAGAAAGAGAAATAGTAAATATCATAGAAGATTTAGTACCATCAAATTAGCTCATGATGATGTTTTACAGTATATTACATTTTGACATGGATATTAAATTTTTGGTAAAGAAAAAAGGGAAATTGCTTAAAAATACCACTTTGAAGGTACACTTTTTTAGAAATACCACATGCTAAACTCCATTCAAAATTTTTAGTTTCTCTGTTACTTAAATTTGATTATGCATATCTTACTTTGTACATTATGTCTATTAATGAACCATTTAATTAACAAAAGTTTAGAGTAAACATCTCATGTTCTCTTTCTTCTTAGTGGGTGTTACTTGTTCTGCTCTTTTGGAGGAGTAGTCTTTTTATCACCCAGCTCGCAGAGTCATTTAGCCAGAGACCTACATGTTGGGATACAATCTAAGTCCCACATCGAAAGTTTGAATGAATAAACTATAATATATAAAGGTTTAGGGTGAATCCACTAATTACCAATTGGTTTTTAGTTGGAAGCCCAATATAAGCCCAAATTTAACATGGTATCAGAGCCCAAGGTTCAAATTCTGGTGGACTCAGAAAAGTGAATACGGATATGCCTCTTGTTAACCCGAGTAATGGGGAATCGATTCGAGATGGAGTTATCATCTCGAGGAGGCGTGTGATGTGGTCCTTAGTTTGAAGGGGAGATTGTTGGGATACAATCTAAGTCCCACATCGAAAGTTTGAATGAATAAACTATAATATATAAAGGTTTAGGGTGAATCCACTAATTACCAATTGGTTTTTAGTTGGAAGCCCAATATAAGCCCAAATTTAACATGGTATCAGAGCCCAAGGTTCAAATTCTGGTGGACTCAGAAAAGTGAATACGGATATGCCTCTTGTTAACCCGAGTAATGGGGAATCGATTCGAGATGGAGTTATCATCTCGAGGAGGCGTGTGATGTGGTCCTTAGTTTGAAGGGGAGATTGTTGGGATACAATCTAAGTCCCACATCGAAAGTTTGAATGAATAAACTATAATATATAAAGGTTTAGGGTGAATCCACTAATTACCAATTGGTTTTTAGTTGGAAGCCCAATATAAGCCCAAATTTAACACTACACCCGTATCTTTGTGCTTAAAATCCGGAGCTTTTTCATTTCTCTACATTGATTTGAGTAATAAATGATTATTACATTGCGATAAATCTGTAAAAAAAAAGGAATCGATCAGTGGTAACACATTTTTTTCATTTTGTTCAATCTGTTGTCCCACCACTTGTTCACATAAGTAAAGATTGTTTCACAGGGAAGGAACATTTCTCGAGGAGCAGATTGGTCGGGTAATAGAACTATTTCCTTACCCTTTGGTTGTATTGCTTATATTGAGCTGACAGGAACATCGAGCTTGACGTCTTTAAGATCAGACAGTATCTCATTGGGAGCCTTGTTAAGCCAAAGCGCTACAGTATCGTCTTTCTTCTTGAAATCAGGGTGTCTAGGACTTACCTATGTATTAAGCAAAAAGGAAACAACTTTGACAAATCTATCACCGAATTGTTAACTAATAGAAACCACTACGAAACAGCCATAGTTACCGTTCCCTTCTGTTTGCTTTCGCGGTAATCACACCATTCCAAAGGTTTATCAAGAAGATCAAACCAAACATCAGTTTTGGAATCTCTTTTCTTTTGAAGGCTAGCTAAGAAACAAGAACACGAATGTTCATCAGCTTTAGATAACCAAACCCGCAAGGATAAGCAAAAACAAAAAAAGAATGCGCTTAGAGGCTTACCTGAGTGCTTTAGCACAGTTTCTTTTTGATCCGATGGTGTCAAACCTTTTGGTAGGGTTTTATAACCCTGAATGTAGTGGAGATCACGAACCATTACCTGATGTCAAAAGCAACCACCGAAGCTTATAAACAACTTTTTAGAAGAAGAAAAATCCCAAAACTATGATAAACATCGTCTCTGTTTTTCTTCAGTGAGTTAAGTTTCAGATACTTACATGAACATAAGGTTGATCAGGCTTTGCGCTAGCTATTTCACTGACATCTACAAAAACCTGTCCGGTAATATAAACCCGATCGTTTTTCTTCAAGTGACAGTTGGCAGTATGAGCTAAATCCCCTTTAAATATTACCGGAATCCTTATGTTCACACCGATCCAAAAGAGTATACAATTAATCAATGATTATCTCATCAAAATCAACATATATCATAATCAGACTCAAAAAGCTTCGATTTTTAGCCTACATTGAAACATAAATTCCAAGGCCTAACCAGAATTTATGAGTTGACTCCGAGTCCGGGTCCGACCCGGAACCAGATGGAGGTCCGTGCGTGATGACGGTGCCTGCCCAGAAACTCCCGTCGGGCTTCGCGTGGAACTCAACGGGTTGGTTCACGTACCCAATCAGATCAGCAGAATTCGAGATTTTGGGTTGGTACGGTATCTCAGTCGGTTTCGGCCACTCCGGAGGTTTCGCCGGAGACGCCGACTCCGAATTCTCAGTTATGCTTCCTCCTCGAGTACGGCTACTACTACTTCTCGTCGCGGAAAAAGTTGAATTGCATTTCTGAGACAAAACCCATGATTGTCTAGCCCTCGAATTCAACAAAGGTTTTATTGATTTCGATAGTGATCTTGCAAGAAACTGCATTTTCCGCGAAAAGATTCAAGTTTTAGGGTTTCGTGACAAAAAAATGAATGTTTCATAAGACGGGGCTAATTTAGAAATCAGAGCTTTTTATGAGGGTCATTTTGTAAATTTAAACTTTTGTTTAGTTCGTCGTGCGGCGGAAGAGAACGCTGAGAAAGGAAAAGAAAAGAAAAAAGAAATCTGCAAATCGGATTTCGAGAAACCCTAAAAACCGGCGAAAGAGGAGAATCTTAGGGTTAGAGAAGCTCGGTGTTGATTTACTCGAGACGATGAAGAACAACTGGTCTAATTTACATCAGGTTTTTTTTTCTCCTATGTCTTTCTAGTGTTCTCGGCGTTGACCAATTCCGTCCGATCTCTGATTCTTATCACCGAACTCGTTGTCTTTTGCAGATTGCGAGAAACTCATTCATAGCTACATCAACCGTTTACGCTTCCACAGAATTCAACTTCTCAAACACCGATCGAAGAAGCTTCTGCTATGTGGCAGGAGGTAAATGTGATTGCTTTCCTCCTTTTTGTTGTGTACAATTTGCTTTCTATTTGCATAAATACATGAAACTGTATTGCCTTAGTATTGAGGATAAGTGATTGAAATGGGAAAAGTAATTTAGCTTTTATGCAGAGAAAAGACTTTGAAGTTCTTCTGATAATGAGATTGTTTGTTTTAGAAGTTTACTAATCCTTGCAAGTTGAAATATTTGTAGATAGATCAGGATTTGTAGTGTTGAAATCGGAGAAGGAGTTCAACAATGCGCTGAGCAAAGCTCAAGGTTAAAAATAAACAATCTTCGTGTTTCTTTGTTGATTACTTCACGCTTCATATGATTTGGTTAGTTTGATGCTATCTTCGTTTTGAATGTCTCCATTTTTCAGACGGATCTTTGTCATCGGTTTTCTATTTCACTGCCGCGTGGTGTGGACCTTGTAAGTTAGTTAGTCCCCTGAGAGCAAGTTTGGTTATCTTTTGGGTTTTTATTAATTTGTGTATTAGTGGTTTGACTTTAGGTAGGCTTATCGCTCCTGTAATATTGGAGCTGAGTAAGAAATATCCTGACGTAACAACATATAAGGTCGACATTGATGAGGTATGTTTGCATTTACATATGTAGCTCATCATGCGACCTAAGCCACCAATTTTGTTATTGGTTTTGTTTTGTGTTAGTATCTGCTATAAACATATATTGCTACACTCTGCTTTCTGTGTAACTGGTTTACTGATGTTACATCCTTAAAAGCGGCATAAGTCACTAAGTAAAGTAATTTTGTGGTTCAGCCACGCATAGATATAAGCTGTTTCTTTGTATCCCAATCTTCTTATGAGTATCATCATTGTAAGCTCCATTGACGCAAGATATCTCTTTCTTGCGTATAGGGCGGTCTTTCAAATGCTCTCGGGAAGTTAAATGTCTCTGCTGTGGTAAACATTCTCTGTTCCTTTCGAAGATTTTACTAGGATGAAGCGTGAAACTAGTTTTACGAGCTATAATGTTATCAATGTATGAGATCCATCTAATGGAGCATTTATGATGATTTTATGAATGCAGCCAACAATGCAATTCTTCAAAGGCGGCGTGAAGAAAGCAGAGATTGTAGGCGCAGATGTGATTAAGCTGAGGAGTATCATGGAACATCTCTACAAGTGAGAGAGTCTCTTTTCACTTTGCTTTACATTTCATTTGTGCCTACAATCCTCAAAGCTACGCTGCGTTATAGAGAATCCACAAAAATTGATTACGAACAAGGAAACAAAAACTTTGTTAAGATATAGCTTTTGAGTTTCTCACGGCATTTGTATATAATTTATGTGGTTTTTATTTAAGAAAGTTTCGTTGCTTTGAGTTGTGATTGTATTTTGTGCGTTTGCTTTCAAGTTTTGGGCTTTGGCCAGATTCATATAAGGGTGTGTGTGTTTTGGCATTGCTCGAGTTTTGTTTTACTTTCGTACAAAGAAAACGGATCAAAAGCCCAATAGACCAAACAGAGTCGGGGCTGGTCTTAACTCTTAAGACATGAGTTAGTGGGGACCTCGAATTTGGCTTAACCCGAATTGTGATTAAACCGAAAAGGACAGTTCAATACATTGGTACCGAAGAGAACAAAGATATATATACACAAACTACAAAGGGAGTTAGATAATGAGTATTGAGTAGGACCGGATTTGACCGGTATAGTACACTCTGTTTCTACAGCTTCATACGGATGCTAACAATCATTAATCAATGAGAACATATCTAATATACAAAACTCTTATTTCTTCTATTCTATTATTTTCTTTTTGTCCTTCTGCTCTTTGTACCCTAACGCTTACGATTGGAGCGTACCAAATTAAGGAAACACACACAAAAATAATAATACAAATTCGAGATTGAGCCTTATATTATTGAACTATTGATATTAATGAAGGAAAATGAGGTTTCTACTTACAATAGTTTCTGAATTATTCTAAGAATGGCGTGACATATGCAAAGAAAAAAATATTAACGAAGTAGTTGAAAAACTCGAATTATATTTATAAAGCTTGAAATTTGGATGGACATGCTTTAAACGAAACATATGCCAAAATTATGTAACAATTGGTCTCCAAAAGATCATTGAAACCTTACTGTCACAAACAATAAATCAATCATTACTAGATACACAATTCTTTGTTTAATTTTCGTGGTTTTCTGTCTTCAATTCTTTCTTCTAGTTTCCATTTGAAAGAAGTATATAATTATAAGTTTTAATAATGAAAACTGAAAATAAATAGGATACGAGAGAGAGAGAGAAGGTGGGGAATGGTCAATGGAGAAGGACAATGATTTGGCCCTCTTTTGTTTCTTCAGTACTTTTATCTCAGTCTCCTTTTATTTTCCAAATCTCATCTCTAAAATTTTCATTTTTGTTGCTATTCTTAGCAAAAACATGACCCATATGTATGCTTAAATATATATTTGATAGCTAAATGATACAATCTTTATACAATTATATATTTATGAAACGTTAAGTACTAATCCAAAAACTTAATTCTTGAGTAGTTTTTCATGTGAAGCAATGACCCTTCAATTTGAGTTATATAAATTACATATAGTAAGAGAAAATTTGACAACTTACGATTGCTAGAAAAAAAAACAAGACATGCGTTGTCCAATTACAGCATATAATTGAGAATGTACATAGTACATAGTATTATACTAGAGCAATTAAGAATGTGTTGTCATAATCAAATAAGGTTATGTCATTCCACAAATATATTTGGTAAAAGAATTAGAAACTCAGTTTGTCTTCTACTTGATTGTGATATATACTTAAATTTACTACAAGGGTTTGTGAGATGCATACACTTTTAAGAATGTTAAGTAATCCAATTTGGAACCAATTTTATAAGTGTTTTTGGATTAGATAAAATGTGTATAAACGTAAACAAAAAGATTGGGTGAGTGAGAAACCATTATGCAAAACAATATGTGTGCATGCATCGTGGTCGTGCAATACCAAATTTAGGTTTTGGTTTGATTTTTGGATCTTGAATTTTCCTTTTAGCTTTTGAGACTAATTCTTATTAAAAAAAAAAGGTTACACAATGAAAAGATAATTTTAAAAATTGAAATTTTAAAATACTTGTGTCCATAATAATTATATAATATTTCCATATAAACAGAGAAATTTTTTGTTTTCCTTTTTTCTGAAAAAAATATCTGAGAATTTTTCTTTTTTTTTTTGCAAAATTTTAGTTTGTAGATCAAATTACTTCTCATGTATAAATAAATGCTTCATATTGTCTCATTATACATTATTCAAACAAACAAAAACTTTCAAAAAGTTATCTTAAGTGTCTCCAAAATATGGCGTACTAATAAATTTGCAAATCATGTTTCGGATTCTACAAAACAGTTTCATCATAATTGTATTGTAAGATTCAAAAGTTTCATAGAACTCTCACATCTTAATTTTATATTTTTTTTCTTTTCTAAATTGTTTTTAATATCTCATTTTCATACATTTTCTTATTGTCATTTTAGTTAATAAAATTTTCATAATTTTAGTTAACGTTTTGTTTTTTTTTTTTTTTTTTTTTTTTNTTTTTGCGATCATGAGTTTTCTTGATATCTTGATCCAACTTACAATTCAGAATTTATAGTTCTAAATTTGGATATGATTTCTGATAATTTGGATTTCACATAATCATCCAAAATTATGAATAAAAAAAGTTAATAAGATATTAAATAATTACAATAACTAAATTTTTTAACATTTGCAGTAATACTTATAATTATTATATATGTTTACATAATATGTACAGAAGTAAAATTTTCTATTTATTATATAGCAAACGCAATCCTTATATTGACACTTTTATTTTATGGTATCAGAATTTGAAAATTCGAGATTATGTTATTTAAACCTCTTAGAATATTTTTTGGGATCAGGTTCACTTCTTGGATAATATAATTCCACTCATAGAAGACATTATTCACGAACAATCAGATGAAATGTAATTTGAATAAGAAAACTTTGACGGGTGTTTATGAAATATTACTTTTCATTTTTTTCTTCAACGGACACTGTTTTGGGTCAAATTAGTATAACATATATGTAGACAAGTTTAATTTAAACTAAACTGCAGTTTCTGATAATCAAATAAAGAACTCTGTCACCATTTGAACCTTTGAACTCTATAATCAAGAAGACAAAACAAGATCGGTAGGAGGTCCTAAGAGGCCAAAAGGACTGACAAGTGTCTTCAATAATGAGAGTGATCTTTTGGAGCAGTGAGTCAGATCCATCAAATGGAGAGACTATTCTCTCTCTTTCTTCTCTCAATCTCAATCTCAAAGAAGGTCCCATCTAAAGAAAGGCTAATAGATTGCCAGATTCTGCAGGGAGTAAATTGGCCAGCTAGTATTATTTCTTTCTATGGCTTCTCTGCACCACGATTTATCTTATAATATTCTTACTATTTACCTCAAATTTGTTCTACTCCATGCGAAATTTATCAAACCATACATTTCTTAGGAAAATTCGGATGGAAATGTGAACTTTTTGGCACTATTCGAGAAGATTAAAACCTTTACCAGTTTTTATTACAAACTTTGAAAGTATTTGAATTTGAAAAGTTTGTGTCTAAATAATATCTCATAAAAGATTTCTTAATTAATTAATAATCTTAATATATATATAGGATAACTGTGTTCTGTAGGACATCATATGCCATAATCCAAGATAAATATCATTTGATAATATTGTCCAAAATCGACTGATAACGAAATATGTATGCTTCGACATAAGTTGGTCTATATTCCACCAACGGAAAAACATAATTTGATCTAGTTTGTCTATCACCAAATTGCAAAATTAATGGTTGGATTTCAAGATCTAATTGGTACCTTTATAAGATGTTTTGAGAAAATCATTTTGTTTAAAAAATTTATAGGATAATTTTTGAATCACAAATATGTTTTATAAGTTTTTATAAGGTACATATTAAAGTGTTCTTTTCAAACACAAATTTGTATCCCATGTTTTGCCTTTTATCTTTAAAAAACATTCTGTTTTTATAGTTTTGTTTTGAAATCTTATAGGACATTCTTGAACCTCAAATATGTTTGTAAGCTTTTATAAAGTACATATTAAGATGTTTTTTTAGAACACAAACTTTTATCATATGTTTCACCTTCTATCTTTATAAAACTTTTTGCATAGTTTTGCTTTGAAATCTCATAAAACATTTTTGAACTCCAAATTTGGTTTTTAAACTTTTATAAAATACACGTTAAAATGTTCTTTTGGAACACAAACTTGTATCTCATGTTTCTCGTTCTCAACTATGCTTGCTAACCTCTGTATAATGAATATCTCTGTCTTATGCTCTATTTGATTTCGTATGTATATATGAATGAATTCTCTTGTGCACAAAAAAAAAGAAGGTACCAATTATCTAAATCGATTTGGTTGACAATTTTTTTACTGTTTTAAAGCTTCAAGAAAATTACTTAGAGGAGATACATGCACATAAATCGTCAACATACTGTGACAAACAAAACGTTATATCTTGAATTTTGTTATACTTTTTTAACATATATAAGCTCAAACATATTGTACGTATATCTTGAATAAAGAACAAATGATAACTAGATGTAAGAGATTTCCGAAGTAATTTTTGTAAGTACTATGCATTTTTCCTTATTTACATCAAGCCCTTTATTTTCGTTTGCAATTGTTATCTCCTTGAAATAAGTTTGCTTTCTTCTTCAGAGCTTTTTGTATCTCTTTTATTGTGTCTCAAGAACAGGGGTTTTTAATTTACAACTAAGGTGGATAGTCATTGTCATGGGCATAGAGGGGACATCCTAAGAAAACTCGATAAAATAAATTAAAATACTTTGAATTGCTCATTATATCTTTTTTCTTAAAATAATTACGTGGGTCCATTAGAGAGTGAAGCCTACACATTACAAAGATATCGACATCATGTAGGTTCCATTTACATAAATGATTGAGTAAATGGTCAAAAGCTTCTATCATACCATATCCCTCTTAACTCTTTCTCACTTTCTTTTTCTTGGAACAAATATTCCCAACGAAACTCATTGCTCTAATTATTTTATAATCAAAACCCTGTTACAGTAATAAAGATTCGATTTAACAAGTGTGCTATTTTTGCGGAAATAAGCAAGTTTATACAACATTCCTCAACAAGCGATCAATTGTTTGAGACTGGAAGTGGTTATTATTATTAGAAGTCACTAGCTCAGCCTAACTTGCATAATCATTTTGCTTAAAATTCTCTAATTGGCCGAACAAAAACAATCTATACCGCTAAAAGAGGGTGGACGGTCACTGATGGGCTAAAAATATAAAAAGTAAAATTTCACCATTCTATGTTGAATTAAAATCATTTATTTGGGTAATAGATTGTATGATGGATTATATATCAATAAATAAAGAAAATACATTATTCATAATTGATAAAAATTGTGTGAGAGTCAACAAGATAACCTACTTTATCAATTTTTTGTTCAAATATAAAACTATTTAACATCTTTGCTGTCTCATGTATTTCATATATTAACAACACACAAGGTGAATACGTTGGTACATAATACTCGTATTCATCTATCATTTATTATCTATGTAGATTTTTTACCATCGATTTAACTATGTAAATGGTTCTAGATATTATTATATTATTGAAGAAAAAACTATTTTTGTGTACTTTATTCGAGACTAAACACATTTAATTGTTAGATCATTTATAAGAAAGTTCCCAATAAATCAAATACGCTTCACTGATATACAAAAGAAGATTATTACAAAGTTTATAACAATCATTATTTTCACAATTTATAATGGAAAAGCAAAAACCCAAAAACAAAGTAATTCCACCCAATATTTGGATTTTTCATGTTCCAAACACTTCATTATAAATAGATTTACTGATATTATACGAATGCACTTATCAATTTGCAATGTCCAAAAAGATTTTGATTCCAGAATAACCACTTCTAGTATCTACCCATGTTTATGAGACAACATATTTCAACACATTGTTTTTTCTTTTGGTCATCTTTTGTTCTATTTCGAAGTGTTACAAGAAACTGTACATTATAATAGCTGTACAACATAACTCATACAGTCAGAATAGACCAACAACTAAGATGACTGTTCTATAGAGAGACACCGAAAACAAAGTCCACAAGATTGTGAAACTTACAAAAATACAAACTATACCTCTAGAAAAAGAAAACGATAAACAAAATAAAGCAAACCAAAGTCCTAAACGTGAACCAACACTGAAAACAAATCCACCAAATTTTGAAATAACTGGAAGACGTCGAAGTTAACCTGAAAAATAGGCAAACCAAAAAGCGCCGGAACTTAGCACTCCACCAAATAACAAGAGAGATGCAGCAAGACTAAACTGAGAGCTCAACACATATAGTATTTTTTTGAACACATTTAGAACAAAAAAAATACCAGTTATACATTTATTTAGAGCTAAATGGTTTCCTATGCCATTCATGAAAGATAATAATTATTTTAAAATTTTCTGCTATTTTAGTTAAAATTGAAAATTTAGTTTATAATTTAATTTATTTTTAGTTTTTCAGTTTAAAATTTTATCAAATAAAATATTAAGCCATAATCTATTTTTGTAATGCCTTTTTGTTTGATTTAAGAAAATATATATTTGATTTCCTTTGGACATAGCCAATTTTAGATGTTAATTATCTATTTCAAAGTGGATTACTGGTTAGATTAACAATTTATAATAGATTAATTATTGTTTAAGATTTATTTATGGGTCTAGATTAGGGTTTGAATTCTTCTATTATAATTTAAATAACAAACGATCACACATACATATTTTTTAGCTTTATAAATTTCGGATGAATAATATTCAATTAACTGTTAAATCATTTAATTTTTTTTATCTAGTCTATACGTTTGATCCCCTAAAATTCAAAAAAATATTAATTTTTAAATACAAAAGTATTAATATTTACATGATTAAAGGTAATAGAAATAATATTGTTGCTATTAAGAAATAGGAAATTTTTATCGTAAAACTAAATAATTAAAATTTTGTCAAACAGATATAGAAACTATAATATTATTTTATTTTTAATAGATATAAAATTTTAGTTTTTCTATTTTAAACTTTTATTTCTTATTTAAAATAATTTATTATTTATTTATAAATTTGCAAAAAAAAATCTCTAAAATTATAATAAAAAGTTGTAAGTTTACCAATAACTATTATTTTATTATTTTGTTAATTTGTATCTGTATCCGTGCGTCACCTTGTTATATCATATTCATATAGATATTTTTCGACGATAGATATAATAGATCGTAGTGGACTGCTGGTAAAGGCTATATGAGTCATATGACACACCCACAAACACACATGCTTTCATTCTTAGAGATCTTATTGTTTCCTATCTGTCCAACTACCTCGAACCTATTGTGCCTTGAAGCACAGGATGTCCAGGTGACACTTATCCAATATCATATAAATATATAATATATCTAGTTGTGTATGGAATCATATTGTACTACTATATTCTATTATTCATTATATATATATATACATGTATAGGAAAGTTAAACAAAGAAAACAATCAAAAAATTTCTTGAATAAAATACATACGTATATTTTAATAGTATTGTAATATCTAGATTATTAGAAAATAGGTGATGTATGAGAAAAACTTAAAAATTGATTATTACATGTGTTAATAAAGTATATTTATTTTTTCGATAAGTTATCTTATTAAAAAAATAGAGTTAATATGGTTGAGTTGGAATAATTTTAATATATAAAATTAATAAGAATACATTCTTGATATCAAATAAATGAATATAAAACATAAAAATATTTTTAGTGGTTACAAAACTACTAAACAATTTTTTTAAACTTTGCGAAATAGCATACTGCTCTTCCAACGAAAGTGAAATTCATAGACTAAAGTTGCATTACAAATATAGTAAAATAATTTACAAAAAAACTTGTCAAATTCATAGACTAATATAATTATATTATGGAAATATTGTATTTCTGAGAAATGAAATGTCAGGAGTCAGGGTGGCATGGTTATTGAGAAAATCTGAATGGAAACCCATCTCTCTCCCTTATGCGTGTCTTCCGTTAAATAAATCATAAAAAGTAACCATTCGTATAAATATTAATAATTAAAGCCATCAACTTTTAGTATTGGAAAACAATGGTACTCCTTATATTTCATAGTATATTAATAAATAAAAGTTAAATCATGCACGACCGTGCCTAAAGAAACAGGAATAAGATTTGCTCTAGTTTTTTTTTTCTGTCATCTGATGTTTTTTACAAAAATGCAATACTATTTGAGATGTAAGTTAAAAAAAAACAGAAGTCAGTGAAAGATCGATAAATTTAAGGAACAAAGCCCAAAAAAGGAGTAACTGATATCAAAAGAAAAAAACATATTAAAAACTACTAAAGATACTAGCTACTGAATCATCAAAACTTAAATACTTAAGGTATTTCACATCATGCAAATATTAAGGTTCTTAATAGTTATAATTATATATATATATATTGGTAATGTAATTATTTATACTGCTATTTTTGGTTTAAAAAAATCATTTTACTGTAAAGAGTGTTAATTATCATCTCTAACATTATATTTTATTAGAAAAAAATATCTATAAATTTTTTTAATTTATATATTAAGCCAAAAACCTTAAATACAACAATAAAATATCCTGTAAAGCGTTGGAAAAAGTATCTCTGTTTTGCTTTGTTTCATGTTCTTATTTCTCTCGATTTTGATTTGGAATCTGTTCTCTTGTTAACAGATTAGAACTTTGCTTCACTTGCGTCACCAACGTGTTTGACCACATTAATTTCTGCATATACCTCTTCATGCATTAATAATTCGTATTCACGAAAATAACTTTGAGTTGATATATATATATTCCAAAGACTAACCTACATTATCTTTTAATTACTGTTCATCGATTTTAACATATGTTGCGTTACTTTGTAATCTGTATTATTAATTTGTAATTGCATGTGTATACAATATAAATTTATAAAAAGTATAGAAAATATGCTAAAATTTATATATACATTTCTCTAATATCTGCAGATTTCCAAAATAAAAGATTGGTGAACACAAATTGATTAGTATAGTAAATATAAGAGGTATAACATAAAAAAGCATAAATGTTAAATTATAAACCATAAAAACTAAATTATAGTAGGTGAGCCAGAATTCATTAGTGTAGACTGTAGAGTAGATTATCCATAATATAACATATTCAATTAACATAAGAAACTTAAAAAGGTGGATTAGCCTTTACAAATTATAAGAAAAGGAATATCATTTCTAAAGGGAAAACGAAGGGCTAAACAGTCTAATGAACAATAAAAATGTAATATTTTCTAATATTCATACAACTTATGTACTCAGAAAATTACCTTGAGAAAAAAGGCTTTCCACCACAATTTCTGTAGAACTAATCACTCCGACTCATTTCCATGAAGAAAAGTTTTGTAAATCGTGTCTTGTCTTTTGCCAACTAATTAATATTATTTCTTACAAAAAAAAGAAACAGAAGAACAAGAATTAAACAGAACTTAATGCAAATACAATTTTAATAAGCAAGTGATGAGCAGACCAATACTTTAGATATTATAATATTAAGCCTCGCTATATACAGCACAAAACCATTGCATTTGCATGTGGGGGAGATAGAACATGAAGACATTGTCGCCAGAGAAAGACACGTGTCGAAAGCCCGTCTTGCCATACTATGTACGCCAATGGCCTTATGCAACAATCTGTAGCATAGATTGTTACAAATATGGAAACCTAATACGAAGAAGTGGACCGACCATGTGCTTTCTATCCTCATCAATCTCTGAAAATACCCTTTAATAATACTTTTAAAGTTTTAAGTTTTATGGGCACATTAGCAGTGTAACACTATAACTTTTTCTTCTCTTCTCCACAAAATTTTATATGCACACGAAAAAGAATTGGAAAAATTTAGCTTCAGTTCATTTTATGTTTAGAAAAACGTACATAGTTCCGGTTGATAACTGAGACTTTTCTCTTTATTGAAGATACACCGGTTTTTTTATTTTTGACATGTGCCATTTTCATATCAACGAAAAAGAAAAAACCATTACTAATATTAATAATTTATTTAATCCACAAAATTTATATCATACATCATATTTTTATTGATATATAGTCAAAATATATTATAAACTTTTATTGATTTATAGTCAAAATATAAATATTTTGAAACAACATATAAAAAAGGAATACAGAAATAATTTTGTTAGATTTTTAAAAACTAAAATTATCGAAGTAAATCGAGAAATTAATTAGAAAAAGAGTATAAATTATAAAAATGAATGTAAAGAAGTAAATTACTGTAGAAGACTTACCAGAAAAATATATAAATGAACAAATGTGAAAATGTAAATATCAAAAAGTGAGCGAGTGTATTTTAAAAAATGGTAGAAAAACTGTTATAAAAAATTATCGAATTTTAAGAGGAGTAAAGTTCCAAAAATATTTACATAAAACTAATTAGAGTGAAATATTGTGGATATCCTTCACTATGTAAACTGAATGAGTTTTGTTTTATATAAAAAAAAAGGCTAAAATGTTTGATCATATAACTTGGTAAGTGAGACAGAATAGGAATATTTATGACTTAGCAAAAAAAAATAAAAATTTGACACTCTATCTATGATCGCTTCAATGAGTAGAAAATGATTAAAGAACCAATTGCAAAGACCTAAATATTATATATGTGTTTGTATATAATATGAGAATGGTGTTATGCTCACATTAGCATTTAATTATATATATATCATTAACCTAATCGTTAACTTAAATGAAAAAGATATTCTCACGAAATTAAAAATATGAAAGAAATTAAATTTTAGATAAATATTTGTGCTTTTTGTAATTATCTTTTTCTACGTTAGGAAATCTTCAATAACCGTGTTTTTGAATATATTTTTTTACGTGGTATATAGTGGCATTAAACCGATGTGCGTCATTCAATAAGAAATAAGCTGATGGGACATATCAATAACCTCTTAGGCTATGTGCAATGCACCTGTTGAATAAATTATTCAACGGTTGAATAGCTGCAATGCATGTGTTGAAAACTAAAAAAAAATTGAGGTGGATTCAACGGTGTTGAATATTTTAAACTAGTTGAAACAAGAAAAACGGGACCTACCAACTTTATGTGTTGTAATTCTATTGGTTGTTGTGCTATTTGATATTTTTATTTTACATCTTAATTATTTGAGATCAATTATGTCATAATAAAATATATTTTTTAATTATAAATTTTATACTAAAATTCATCATTTTTTATACTCTATAAATAGAAACTTGGTTTATTTGATTTGGATGCCGAAAAAAATTTATAATTTTACAATTTTAAATTTTGGTAAACAAAATCATTGTAGAAACTAAAATTGAATTGGATGTTGAATTATTAGGTGGAAGAAAGAAAAACTGATGTAGAGTGTTAAAAGCTGATGTGAAGTGTGTTGAATTTAGACAACATCGTACATGTGTTTATGAGCTATCTACAAGGCATGCTCTTTATAAATACAAAGTACAGAAAGAAACTGTAACAAAGTCCATAAAAGCTATTAGAAAAAAGTGACAAATGGTTACTAATTACAAAAATTGTTGAATTGTTATGCTAATAGATAGCGGCTAGAACAATAGAAACATAATACTAACAGTTTTGCTTACAGTTTTGTACTATTTTAAAACAGTTTACTTACGTTAACCGCTAATATAACAGTTTCATTTTTATTCACCAATTGGATCCAAATAAAATGTTCCAAAAATAGCTTTTTCTCCTTAAAATCCAACTCATACTTTATTTTTAAGGTTTTAAAAACTTTATAATTAAAGTTTCTCTTTATAGTATCCAATGATAAAACTTTATATTTAACTTCAACTTTTTATAATTTGCATTATAGACCTTCAATTATTGTCATAATAATTTTAAACCATAAAAATTTATTATAAATATAAAACATATTATAAAAATATTAATTAATAAAAAATTACATTAAAATATAAAATCACATATACATTAATGCTAATAAAATCAGAAACTAAATTAATAGATGATAAAAAATTACAAATAAAATATTTTTAAAATTTTATCAAAGCAAATCAAATGTCTTTTATATTAATATTTTTAGATTTTTATTTTAAAAAGTGTTCTTAAAATAATATGAAAAATTATATTTATAAGCATATATACTTAAATATGTATGAGATATAAATTGATATGGATGAAAGTGTAAAGTAGAAAATTATAGAAATTATTAATGTTATATATAATGTGTAAGGATTAAAATACAATAAAAATGTTGAAACTTCAAATTTGAAGTTTTGAATTGTGATACAACAAATATAAATTTTCACTATCTAAAACTTCAAATTTAAAATTTTAGAGTACTGAGGTTGGAATGAAAAAAACTTGAAATCTAATAATATAAAGTGTGGGATGGAAATGCTCTTAAACCATACAATAGTTGAAAGAATCTAAATTCACAAACCAGTTTACTCTTTCAAACATTACTTACTTTTTAATAAATGAATTTTGTTTAATGCATTGTAGAGTCTTTGAAAAAAAAAATCTTATTTGTTTTATAAATTTCATGTACTTTTGGGATAGACATTCATGATTTCTTTTTTCTTTTTAAGTTAGATTTCGATAAATGTATTTTAATGTACATAATTTAAATATATTGTTTATAAATTTACAGATAATTTTAATAATAAGTTATCGTAAACTAAAATAAATTTAAAATAGAGTATTTATATTACTACATTAGTGAAAAAAAACAAACAAATAAAAGTATATAAATAACGGAAATTGGATTCGCAGAAAGAGAGAAAAATAAATAAATAAATAAATAAATGGTAAAGTGGCAAAAAAACGGTGTTGGTGTAATTCGTGACGCAGCTGAGACTTTTTCAGCTGTACCCGTGAAAACCTGTCGTCGTCTCTTCCATCTCCCAATGAAAATTACCCAAACTACGAGTTCACCTTTTAATACTCCATTTTAAATTATACTTTTATAAAAGTACAAAATGATGATATACATAGTATCTATTCATGAAAAGACCAATAATTTATCAACAAATAAACGTACAAAAAAAAACTGATTTCACACTACCACTAAACAAAAAGGGAACTGAAAATAAATAAATTACCCATGATAAATGAAAAAGCAAACAATATTGGTGATGAACTCGTAGAAGAGTACTAACGATTTTATCGTACCCGTTACAAGATATACCTAATAAAAGAAACACGACACACACACATATATATATAATGCTTATTTTAAAAATATATAAATTATTTTGCCTATGATTTTACTGTTTTAAATTATGAAAAAGGAGCCCTATGAGGAGCACCTTTTCTTCTGTTACCAAGTGAAAGAACCATCCCAGGCAAGTAATTGCTCTCTTTCTTCTTCTTCTTCTTTTTCTCCTTCTTGTTACTATTGTTACCTTGCTCCGATTGATCTGAGATTGCCATAGTATCGTCGGTATCGTCCTCCATCGTTGATATATCTCCGAGCTGATCGTGTCCGTCCATTCTCAAACTTGAAAACGTGAAATCTGATTCATCGATTCTATAGAGAATGCTTGATAAATCATCTCCTCGATATACTAAGTAATCCACCTGCAAATATATTTTTAAAAGTTTTCATTTGGTAACATAATTGTGTCTTGTATATACTAATATAATAAGATAGATATGGCTAATATTGGACATGATAGTTCATAAACCTAGGAAAGTGCCCACTTCGTACTTTCACGTGTAGTTTAAGAGAATTAAACAAATGAAACACATAATCCAAGGAAAAAATATAACATGATTATCATAAATAATGGAAAAACAGCTGTTTTCCAAAGTTTTTGTTTTTTCATCTTTAGGGTAATGATTTGTTCAAAAAAAAAAAAACTTTATGTCATATGGTTAAAAGCTGAAGCAATCATTCTATTTTATTATTTTTTCAATTCTACTAGAATAAAAACAATAAACAAGTGAATCTCATGAATTAATGGGTCTCACTTTGTCATTCATGGGTCAACTATGTCAATATAACTAAAATTCCATCTTTTTTCTTTCACTAGTCAGGAATAGAATTAGTACAAATCAAAAATTTCAAAGTTACTTTCTTAGGGTTCAAACCTTCTAAGTTAAATATATTACAAAATTTTTTTTTTTTAACATGTGCAGTAATTTAAATTACCTTGCAAGAGAGGGAACAAAAGTGGAATGGTTCTTGGAGGATTCTATCACAAGTGAAGCAAACATTTGAAGAGACCTTAGCTCTCGATTGTGGTCTTTGGTTTATAAATATCACTTTGGCTCCATTAATTGTATATGGCTGAATATAAAAACTCTCAATTAGTAATAAACTTTTACAACAATATAAAATGAAATTCACAGCTTTGCATGATGAGTAGCTAGGACTTACCTGAATATATGAACAATCTATGAGCTTCTCAAGATCACTCAACCGAACGACGTCGTGGTATACGTATCGTCTGACCTGCCAATTCACAAACCGATGGGCTTAGCTGATAGAATATAAACTAATGGGGGTAACATTCATAATTAACTTTTGAAAAATCTTCCTCTACTTCGCTGAAGCACACAACAGGGTAGAATTAAATAACTCTTCCTAAAATTTATACTTAGGGCCGAGATTTTGGATTTGCACCAATAATTGTTTTGGGGAATAGTGGAAAATGATGGATATAATTTTAAATAATTATATAAAAACAAAGACTGTGGAAAGAAGTAAATGGAAGTGAAGAAAAGGAATTTGGTCAAAGCTTTGATGTTCTTTGAAAGCAACAGCTCAAGAGAAGTTGAGCAGAGGAGACAATAAATTTAAAGGAACCAAGCAAAATTTGAAAAGAGAGAATAAATAAAAGATGATAAAAAGATACATACTATATATGGAAACAAACCAAATCCAAACAATAGACAATTCAAGTCCAATACCATCAATGATATATATGATGTTTACAAATTCTGGATTTTTTTGCTTAACCTCTACAATTCTCAACGTAATTAGAGAAATGATCATATATGTTTAGAAGCAATTGAGTCGAATCTGACCTAAAGGGATACATGTATGAAATTCAATTAGAGTAAAATTTAGAGAAATTTAGGAAGATGACTCAAAAAGCGTATTTTAAGAAGATGAACATTATAAAATAAATTTTTTTTTTTGGGAGAAGAAAAAGTTTATGATAATGAAAGTTCCATTTAAAAGCGAGAAAAAAGGACTTCTCATAGCTAAAGGTCAATAGTTTGCATTTAAAAATCTGAGAGAAAAATTAAAGCATAAATACGTGCATGTGAATTGAAGTAAATATTAACTGCACAGAGAAACAAAAACCAGAGATTTTGTTTTCCATGAAAACTGAGAAATTTCTTGGGAAGTTACCAAGAGACTTTTTTTAAAAAAAGCAAGGGTTTTGAAAAATTTGCTGGGATAGTTAATGCTCAAAATGAAAATAAAATTTGCTAATGTCTGTTGATTATATATAATATATATGAGTGTGTAAGTAGTACAGATTTCGCTACAATCCAAAAAACACTCTCATGAGAGAGAGAATTGTCTTCGAAAAATCGAGTAACAGAAAAAAAAAAAAGAAGAACATACGTACACACGGTGATTCCTGTCTGTATAGGTGTAAGCAAGTACAGATATTATCACACACAAAAAAAAATCAAGAAAATCAAGAAATCAAGAAATCAAGAAATCAAGAAATCAAGAAATCGAAAACGGTCACGGAATCAAATCATGGGTCATCGAAAGTTCGATGCATAAGTTGTAAATTTCATTCCGAAATTTTGTGAGATTTCTTTTAATTAATATAATTTGATGAATATATATATATTTTTTTAGTTAATTGAGTGTGAATTAGTTAATTACCTGAAGAAGAGGATGAGAGCGATGTGAAGGGAGGCAGTGAGGACAGACACTGAGACAGCAGAGCAAGCAGAAGACGTTCTTCTCGCTTTTACGGCGACTCTCGTGGACCCCACAGCTCGAGAAGAAAGTTTCCGCCATTAATCCTTCAAGCCATGCAGGTTTCGTCGCCACCATCATCATCTCCTCCTCTTCTCCCTCCTCCTCGTGACCTTCTCTCACCATCTTTCGACTTATCTGACAAGACCCAGATGGAAATAACTCAATTTTTCAGTCCTGAAATTTTGTCAGAATTCGAAAACCCTATTCTCTCGAAGAAGAAGGAGATGAGAAGAACCCTAAAGAGGTTGAGATTTTCGATTGTGAACTTTGGGTTTTGTTTTTGTTTTAATTTGGAGAGTGTGTGAAGAAGAGTGAGTGTAAATGTTTTTATATATAATGTGTGGGATTGTTTTGTATAAGTGTGTGTGTATATGTATGTATGGGTTTTGTGTTATGTTCCAGAATTATTGTCGCTACGTATAGAGAGAGAAAGTGTTGTTGTTGTTTTGGTTGGAGAAAGAGGGAGAGAGAGAATGTCTTTTATTGAGAAAACGAAATGTTCCCAGAAAGATCAAATCTTTTCTCCATTGGCGATATATCAAGAGAGAGATGTGAGTGTGACAAAGTGTCATTTATCAAATGGAGAAGAAATTGTTATAAAGTTATAGTCTGATTGGGCAGGAAACACAATAACGCAAATACCAAATTCTAAAGTTTATATGATTTTACCTTTACATGGAACAAAAAAGATTGGACTGAGATCTTCACGAGGGGGTTATCTCTCTTTATTTTTCTTCTTTTTTTAAACTTTATTTTAAATGTAATAAAAAATTAGTGATGTATATCTCTTGATTTATTTGTTTTGTGTGCATTTATTAGGATATGTAATTTGGTGAAGGACAAGTGTCCCGGAGGATTAGTTTGTTTGGAGGGATCTCCAAGGTTAATTTACCTTTTTCCCTTCGTTCAACCAGCCAAACAGAAAAAAAAAAAAAGAGAGTTTTACTTGTCAATTTTTTTTTTTAGGATTCGCGTTTTTTCAAGCTGACATCACTTACTTATATAAATAATTACTACTAAGGATCATTTATAGCATAACTAGATTAGGATCCGCGTAATACGCGGATGAAAAAGAATATTTGAAATCTGAAGTTGATAAAACCCGCATAACATATTTATTTTAGATTAGATTAAACCACTTGTTGTATCTTGCAAGTGAGAAAAATCCTCGTAAGCTCGAAATCAGAAATTTTCCAAGGATATTTGACCAAATTGTTGTCCCATGGAAGTAATTGTTGTACTTTCAGTAAGTTTAATTTGGAATTTGGAATTTATGTTCTGAGATTTTGTAAGTCTTATTACAATCTTGCACATTAAAATTGCAAATTTCAATAAGATTTCCTTCACTGGGTCCATCTCCGAACTTTTCTTGAAGAGAATGATGTAGAGAACCTTGAATAGTATTATCCTGTATTGAAATAATTTTTTTTTAATAATAGTAATATAGTCATTACATATTAATTTGAAAGGAAGTTGAAATTACCTTTTCATCAAGAAAGAGCAAATTTATTTCTATGAGATTATTTTTTTTAAAAAAAAATTTTTGCTTCCCGCTTTCGAGTAATACGAACCACCGTACGATGATAAAGACGTTTATTTATTTATCCGATCTAATGTTAAATAATTTTCTGGATTCATTGTTTCTTTGACAGAGATGTATTATGTTTGATTGTAATGTATTTGAATGTTTGGCGTAAATTATAAAAGAACTAACTTCTTTATAAAGGCATTAGAGATGTTGATTAAGTCATTTTTATATCACTTTTCTTTTTTCCTTTAATTTTTTTGTTAGTCACATTTTACCCTTTTTTTTGCTATCAACGTGTATCTCAGTACTTATTTTGTATATTTTCCTTTTTTTCTTTTTTTTAGCAAAAACTATCAATTTTCCTTCATGTTTTTTCATTCATTACGTTATCTTTATGTTTTTTTGTCCTTTTTGATTTTTGTTCCTTTTTTTCTATTGGTTTTTGCTTGAGTTTTTAGTTTCCTTTTTAATTTTTTGTTTACTTTTTTTAATTCAGACGTGTTTTTTTGGTTCATTCTTTCTTGTTTTTTTTTGTCAATTGTCAATTCTGTTTTTTTGCTTCTTTTTTTTTCCTTTCTAATTCTTTGTTAACATTTTCCAATTTGTTTAATAAATTTTTTTCTTTAATAAATTTTTGTCTATTTGACACATGTCAAAATCTTAATAAGATTATTGCCACTTGTCATCATGAGATTAATTACTAACTTTTGAAAACTTTACTTTAATAAATTTTTTTCTTTAATAATTTTTTTGTCTATTTGACACATGTCAAAATCTTAATAAGATTATTACCACTTGTTATCATCAGATTAATTACTAACTTTTGAAAACCTTACTTTATATAATAAGATTACTTAGTTTACCAGTCTCATATTTATATCTTATGAAGCTGTTGAGATATAGATTTTGAGTGATAATATATCATATGATATATGGTTATAAAATATAGAGAAGGATTGATAATTGTAGAGTGATACTTAAATCATAATTACGTTGTAAGTGTGTGACCATACTTATATATTATTTACAGTATAATTTCTCACAAAATAAAATTTTCATTTTCGTTGTAAATATCAACAAATTTTATCAAAATTGTAAAAGTTATTCATTTAATTGTTTGTTTTTCTATTATTTCTCTTTCAAGCTAACAAGGATAAAAACATTTATAGGTTAATTTTTCTTACTTATATATTTATTACATATTTATATTATTTTATTTAAGCTATTTATTATCTTTAGTTACTTTTAGTCTATTAGTATTTTTATTTTTACCTTTTAACAAAACTCTTTGACTTTCTTTTTCAATGGCAGACTTTGTTATTTCACAGTTGGCTTGTTTTTCCACAAGATACTTGTTCTTCTCATCCTTCGAAAGTGACTTTCTAATTTCCCTTTACTCGGATTTTGCATTATTCCAAGCTCAAACCAAAGATATATGTATGTATACTTCTCAAAACTCTCTTTTCTTTTTTACAGATTGTGTTCACTTGTGAGAATCTTTTATAAATGGAGACAACAAAAGCAATATCTAGTCTAATTGCTACCGAATACAAAAAGCAATATGTAAGTTCTTCTCTTTCCTTTTCTTCTTTTCCATAAGATGTGAGTTGAGAATTAACACTTACAATTCTTTATTCCAAATTTGTTTAGCAACTGTTGTGCATACTTCTTTTGATTTAGGAACAATCCTTTCTGTTTGCAAAGTAATTTCAAACGAAAGAAATACCTTAGCTTCCCAAGTCAGTCATCCCGAATGACCCAAACAGTAACATTAGGTTTTCTATCATTTCTTTTTTAATTCAGTAGTAGATCCTAGACCACTACAGTCCAGACTAATTCTCCGGGTCCAGTCAAGCCGCAGGCCAGCTTCATCTGAAAGGATTTTTTGTTAGGCGTTTTTTGGTTCAGTGCCTGCGTTAGGTGTCCCGAAGAGACATGGTATTTCCACATAGAGGAAGAATCGAACCCTACTGGTGATTGCCACCAAGACTCGTCTTTTACCACTTGGACTACCCATCCGAACTTTTTTTCTTTCATTTTTACCTCGTAAGTTTAATATGTATACCGATTTTCTTGCGAAAAAAGTTCAGACCCGTAACTCTTTTTTTTTCCATGTAAATTCTATGATCCCATCATGGTTAACTCTCGTAGTTAACCATTCAGGGTCTATTTAATTGTTTGATGTAAAAAAGACTAAGAAAAAGAGAAGAGAATACAAGAGAGTATGGATGGCAGAGACGTTGGCCTTGGCAAGAGTGCTGCTCCTTTTCTTAAGCTTTTAAGTACTCTTCCCCTTTCCTCGATTTCTTCTTAATGCATTTTTCATTTTATTTTTTTTGCCTTCTCATTCTATTTTTTCAAACTTGAATATAATTAACCTCTTTCACTATATGAAAATGTTTATTCAAACTTTCGAGAATCATAATCATTCAAGTATACGCGTGTGTTTAAAAAGATTCAGACAGATGTTTATTCCAGTGTATAGATAGATTTGCATACAATCGACTCCTGAAAAGTTTTCAGTCTTACTTTTTAGTTATTCATTTGGTTTTGGCTTAAATCTGATTATTAGTGGGAATATCTGAGTTGCTTTGTGCAGTTGCCACATTATCTACTTTTTTTTTCAAAACACACACTTCCTAGCTGATTATTCTATTAAACAATATATCCCCTATTAATAATGTCACTGTGTACTGCAGAGTGTATATATATAACCGAAATTGTACGGGTTTAATTGGATTATAGCATTTGATAAAACAGTAGATTGTAAAGTATATACTAAAAAAGATGTTACGAAAATTGTTGACATGTAATGGGAGTGGTCTGAGCAATTTTTTTTATTTTTTATTTATATCACACGTGAGCCTTGTTTTGGTTCTGTGACAAAATTATTCTTTGTTTTGAAGAAAATTTACACGATTCAATTTGTTTTTCGTAGTAAACTTATTTTAATCTATTATTTAAGCATACATAAAATTAGGTATACTATAATTATTTTATAAGAAATGGATTCTAGGTTAAAAGTTAAAACCCTGGTTAATCTATGAAATTCTACAATAACTATATGTTTCTGTTATCTTAAACATCTACGTACAATTGTCAACCCACAAATACAACCGGGAAAAATAAAATGATATTCTGATCTTATTAATATATCAAAACTTCAGTCACTTGGCCATTGTAAAATTGTTTATTTAATCTATTATTGCAGATAATATTACATTCTTTTATAATGTATCGAATGAAGCGAACTGCATAATTATTCTGCAGTTGTCGCTGTGACCGGCTTGGAGGTTCATCCCCTTTTTGGCTTTAACAATTATTTTTAGTAACAATCATGTGCACTGTTAATTACTTAATCTTACCCGAATGCCGAATCTAATTCTAAGTTTATGAACTTTTTGTTAAATCTTTAAATAATCGAGAGAAGTACTAATTGGCTTTTCACCACAAAATATATTATAATAATTGCCGACCACAACAACTAAACAGTAAATAATGACACTCCAAGTAAATCCAGATGCTAGGCTTTCCACAAGATCTACGGATAAAAGGCTAATAAAAATATTAAAACTATCAAAGGTGATGCAACCGAGTTTCTTTGTTCAACATGCAACCGATCTAAAAGTAGATGAACCAATTGATAGATAGTAGAAATTTTCGGTTTTCCAGAAAACCTCCGACACATGTTTGAAAGTACGTTGAGTTGAGTATGTCAGTCATATAAGCATCTTCGGCCTAATCATAAAAGCCCATTTATCTATTCTCTTTGAAGCCCATTTACTAAATTGTGACATCTAATAATTTGCTAAACCGTTTCAAACCTAATAAAAAAAAGTAAAAAACCATATAAAAATGACGCAAGAAACAAATTTTAGCTATGCTCTATCTAAATAATTGTATTCGGGAAAAATCAAAACGTATGATACTTGAGCTTATTTAAAAGATTTTCGATTGAAAAATTAGCCTCTATGAACGAAAAAACTTGATTCCAGAACAAAATTAGAACTATAAGAATATGAAAATCAGACCGCACAGATTCTACGTAAAACATTTGAATGGCTAGCTCCCCTTCTAATAATCGAATTCAAAAAAATTTTACATTGGTAAAGTAATCTTGTATTGCATTATAGTATCTCTAAATCAAATCCCAATATTATTGTATTATATAAGGCTATTATACATGTGTAAGGTCATCAGGAATAACTGCATGCAAATCATAGAACTACGACGCGAGTGATTAATATGTATATAGTATATATACATGAAATGTTCTTCTGTTCTACTGCTTGCCCGATTACCAAATCATTGATGTTTTGGATAGTTTATGGCTAATCAAATCCTTTTCTCTACACACATTCTATCTAGCTATAACCAATTGATTGTGCTGATCATAATTACCGATACAAAGAACCTCTATACGAGGGACTCCAGTAGTCAGTTGCACTGTTATCGCGGTATGCGAGTGGGGTGCAAGATATAGGAACCAAGCAAAGGCCTCTACTCTTTAGGTCTTGATGTTTCTGTCCTCTTTTGTTGTGCTCTTCTCTGTCCCATCCTCCCCATGGATCCTAAACCCATACATATACGATTATCATTAATGAACAGAATATATTTCCTTATTTAAAACGTCATTAGCAAACAAGCTATTGAGGATCATATTTTTTAAAAAGCCACTTTTTTCTCCTTGGAAACGTTACCTTCATTGATGAGTTCTTCATATAAGGAGTGCTTAGCAGCTGCATGATCGTAAGAAAAAAAAAGCACCAAGAAAATTATCAATTAACATATCCAATTACAATGGCGTGCGTATGCATGCAACAATCATTATTTTCGTCATTCTAACGTGTATGTAAATCATTTTTTACCTTTACTTGCTCCTGATAAAAATTTATGTAAGTGATGGCCTCTTGAAGCACAGAAGCAGTATCCGTCTGAAAAGTTTTTAATAAAAATATTTAATTCAATGTATTATAAAAAGGAACGTTAAACTAAGGAGCTATATATATATATATATATATGTAATTCAAATTAAAAAGAAAAAATGAATATGGTCCTTTTTTGTAGTACCTTTCCAAAGGGAGACACAATTTGCTGTAGAGTCGTGATCTTGTCTCGAAGCTTGGCTTTTGGTAATTCCTGCCATTTAGTTTTCGGAAATTTATTTTTTGTAAAGTAACATCTTTTTAATATATTTAGCTTCATTCAAACACATTTTGCATAAAGATCACTATTCTATATTTTTGGCAAAAAATAGTTGAAAAAGTAATTACTGTTTGCTATCTATCTTTCAATAAAAAAAAAGCACTCAAACTATATTTTAAAAAACTCTTAAAAAATAAAATTAACCCTCGAAGTCAATGTTTGTCAAGTGTATAGTTTTACTCTTGAAGTAGATTCACTTGTTTTCATAGTTGACCCCAAAAGAAGCCACTATTCTTTTTATTTAAAAAAGAAAAATGTATACGTACAACGTACTTAATTAGGTGCACACACAAACATAATTATATCATGCAGAGGTTACCTTATCCGGCGATAGTCTAGAGCCGCCGCACTTGGGCTTTTTGGAGACCTCATCGGAAACTTCATCACATCTTTTCTTCTTGCCAGCGTTTGTTGATCCCAACCTCACATTTGCCTGCAAAAATAGCTTCCAAGTTCGTGATTAGCGTCGGTGCATAGACTCTAATTGGCATTTTAGCATAATGCATGGTGGAATAACGAAATTTTAAATTAATTGGAGGCATTTAATGAGGTATGCGAGGAATGAATTCCAAAGGTGAATCTGACCCCTTCGACACTAATAAAAAGCATGCAAATAGAAGCAAAAGAATAAACTTTATATGCTTAGAAATGATTCCTAAGACTCTAAGGTTTTAGCATAATAGTTAATTAAATACGCCAATGTTAGTGGTAAAATAAAAGAAAGAAAAATCACAGCTATTTGATGATATAAACAGAATTGATAGTGTATACGTACCAGTGGTGGCGTTTGATGCTCTTTCTTGTTAAACTCAGATAAGTTTAAGGCCTTAAAGCATGGCTTAAACGACGGATTAATATCCGTTAATGGCCTGCTTAGTCTTATATCAAGAAAACTTCTCGAACTTTCTATAGCATCATGAAACAACGAAGCACCCCCACTTAATCCATTATTGTAACAAAGATCTTCCTCATTTTTCACTTCCAACGCTTGTCTGTACATAGAAACGTCGTCGTTTGTCTGATCAAAGTGGTGGTGAAGGTTATGGTTCATGTCGGGATTATTCGGTGGCGCAAGTGACCAGTGTTTGCCTACGAGGTCCGTTAACTTTGACAGCCTTTGTTCACTATTTGGATCGTACCTAACTTGGTTTGTGTCGTAGATCCAACCGTTACTGTTTGCGTTATCGCAGACTGGCTCGAAAGGTAATTCTGATGTTGTTGATGAATTGTTTCTTGAAGATATGTGATTATGATGATGATGATGATGACCCATCATTTGATCTCCTAAGCTTCTTCCAGGCCTGTCCATATATAATCATCATAAATCATCGATGTATGTATAAATTACAAAAACTTAAGGTAGATATGGCTCTTTTTTGTGTGTAAGTTTATATATGAGTTTATGTGTAGTTTATATATGCTATACTATTTTTAGTTTTAAAAACAAGGAATACTACATTTTTAATGTTTTGAGTAGGGAATTTGTAAATGCATACGAAATGATAATGTTTGGTTGTGTTTACGTTTTCGTTTAGACAAATATAAATGGCTACAACTTTTTTTTGTTTAATAATAATAAACTGCATCTTCGAGTGGCCAATAATAAAAGATGAATCATAAGTGCAAAATAATAGGCATACCCTCACCAATCAAATGTTAAATCATTTGTTGGGGAACAATAATTCAAAAGAGCTACACATTTACTTTTGTAAACCAACTTTTAGACCTCTCTTTTGTTTCTAATGTTCTTTTATTTTGTTTTGCAGGTTTAAAAGCATTCGTTTTTTTTATAAATAAAAAACAGTTTTATTTATTAAAAAAAAGAAAAGAAATGGCAATATACCAAGTAGACGATATCATAATTGAGTGGAGCGTAGCGCTTAAACCTTAGACTAAACTTTGAATCTACAGAACCGTGTGTAAATTGCAAGTAAGAACGCAAAACGAAAAGAAGTATAATACATACGTGGAGAAGATGATGGATACTTACAAGTAGGCAAGACTCCATAGATGATTATTAGAAGAGATGACATGGTCTCGAAGCAACTCATCTGAGGTGGAAGCAGGCTGATCCGGAGCCGAGAGAGAGTGACGATTGGAGGATTCAGCGGTTAGGTCAAAACGAGTTGAAGCGTTTACCGTTGAGATCGAGAGATTGTCTCCTTCACAGCTCGCGTTTGCGTTTGAGTTATTATTATTATTATTGTTACCGTTACTATTCTTGTGGTAAAACGACGTGGAAATGGAGCTTGCATGATCATTATGATGATGATGCTGAACATCTTCCCACCATGAGGAACTTGGAGTACATTCTTCCCTTATCATTTTCTTTCCTTCAAAGCTTTTTTGTTGCTTTTTGTTGTTGTTGCTGGTTAAGAGTCTAGAGGATATGCGAATTAGAGAATATAAAGTGTAGATGAATATGATACGATCAGTGGTGGTGACAATATAATATGCGAGTGGGGTATGTCCACTAAGTTACATTTAATATTAAATACAGTTTTATAGAAATGTCTTTAAGCCACCGAAGCTGTGCTATATGCGGTCTGCGTAAGATCGTACGTCAATTGAAGATGTATTTGACCTCTACATGAACTTAATTGTCACATTTTTCTGAAGGTTATTGGGCTTTCTTCAGTAACTAGACCGATCTCGAAATATGTTATCATCACTTAAAACTCTATAGAAACCAGTTTTAAGGATATATATTGTCTTCATGGTCACGAGTTCGAACAATCTTGACGGAGAAGAAACCAAAAATACCCACTTTAACCGCTTTTATTTTCAAACATTTGCTAGAATCTATAAATAGTTTGGAACTAATTAGTGTTCCTGCATATGGTTTCTTCCGATAGAGAAACACTTCCATAAGCTATAAGCGAAAATGGGACTATCATTATAGTTAGTTCAACCTATAAAACACAATCAGTATACTCCCAAGATACGCGTCGACCACATCAAGAACTATCCTGCTGCAACCTATAAACATGTTTCTTTACTTCAAGTAAATTCTTTTAAGTCTATTCTTAGAGAAGCCAATTATTTGGCTGATTCCTTGCTACATTGGTCTTTTACCAACTCTAATCTTTTGCTCTCTTGCTTTAATAAAGATGTTGTTTTGCCGACCAAAAGTTTTAAAAACAAATTTTTGATTGACAACCAGTTTTCGGATGATGAAACTGAAACACACATAGGATTTTTGAACCAGTCATAGATGGAGAACAAATATCAAGACAAATGAAGAAAGATTTGAGTCTAAGACCACATATATGTTGATTGGTTTTTACATGCATGTCGTACTAATTAATACCATTGTTAAGAATTGAGCTTTCTCATTATAAATAAGAAAGAACAAAAGAAAACTAGGGCGAAGGACGAAGGTGTAGAGTGGGCAATAGGGTTTAATTCTTTTACTTCTTTTTAGGTGTCCAATTATTAGAAAAAGTGGGCACATGATGCCAAAAAACATAGCTTAAATTAACACGGATATGCTAATTAAATATGCAAGCGTGATTATTGATTAATACGTTATTTCCTTTTGCTTCTTTGTTTTCGTAACCAAAAGTAAGGGGCAATATGGGATATTAAAATGCATAATCTGTGAGGTTTCAATTCACCGAACAAGGAAGCACCCATCTTTCCAAGTTTACGTACACTTTCATGTAATTCTTCATACCGGTCCTCGGTTTGGGTGATCTAGTTTTCGGTTATTTGGTTTATTGGTCTTGTGAAAATAGTACCAAAATATCAGTCTTAGTTTGGTTAATCCAATATTCTGCTATTTAAAATTTATAAAAGTCACCCGCCCAAATACTTATTAACATGCTTTGATTTAGGCCTGGGCATTCGGGTTTTCGGGTCGGGTTCGGGTCGGTTCTTT
>OVBB01000217.1:0-20842 GCA_900406415.1 Isatis lusitanica
CAACACTTGGTTCGCAAGTTACAAGTCTTGCTCTCCAAGATATCTCCAATAGTACGTTTGGCAATAAGACTTTGAAATTTCAAATTTGCTACGACAGTGAGTGATAGAAGATGTGAGAGATATTACATCTGAAAACTGGTTGAATAATGGTTGGAAAAATATCAAAACTTCTTCAAAAACTTTTTCGACCACTTATTTTTCTTGGATATTCTTTATCACCATTTTCTGACATGTCGTAATGTGGCTTACGTAATGTGGCCATCACATGTATGACTCTTATCGGATAGCACACAAGTTAATTATACGTTTTGAACAGTCACTGCTGCCAAGATCGGTTAGATTCCATATACCGGTTCAAGATTGAGCCGCGGCAGTATCTTTCCGGTTACTGAACCTCAAGGCAAACTTGACTTTAATACGTAACATGGCTCTACAGTGATTTGTTGACTAAATGGACTTGAGTATAATGTTTGCTAACCTCTGGATTGCAAATGGAAATTTAGCTTAATCAATGGCTATTAAAAGAATTAGTCATAAAAATGAATCAATTAGTTTAGCTGAATGTGTTTCGTGTCTAAGGATCGAATAGGTTAGTATGCCTAAGCATCATAAACCAATAGATAATCTGCTCTTATCAATTGCCTTTCTCATGATCCAGTCTCAAATATTTGCTAATCTAGTTTTTCGATTTCATTGTCTATATTTGCTTAGGATTTATTTTTTTAAAGTCTAATTAACTTCTATAGTTATCTTATTTCAATTGTTTGATTATTGTGGTTCGTCACCATTAGAATTTGTATAAAGTCAAGTAGCCAAAAACACCATTATCTTAAGTTAATTAGATAAGTTTTTGCATATTAAGTGTGTAGGTTAACGTCTTCTTCTCTGTTCGATCCTTGTACTCTTTAGTGTTCAATGCATTTAATTTGTGTTTCTTATTTCAAGCTTTACAAATTTAAAGCTAAGCACCTAGTTGGATCCACACTTTTAGTAAGGTTACTTATTTTTTTGGTCGGCATTAGTAAGGATCTATCAGAGCATGTCTAGTTATGCTTATCTCACTTGCAAATAAGAATATAGTTTATTGGGTTTTGAGGAAAAGACATGAGAAGACTTGTGCTCTAAGGAATTGCTGACGATGAAGGGTTTAGGTGCCGTTATGGACTCAGAGACAAATGTTGCGTCTCTCTCTCACCCGAACACGTTGAAAGTATTGCCTCTTTATAATGTACGTGACTATGTAATGGATCCTAATGTTGCACCATGAAAGTGTTTTGCCAGTGTTTTTATATGTAATTTCTTCTTGATCGGGTTCGTTGGTCAATCTTATTAATCACTGGCCGCTTTGTGTAACAGAACCACACTTCTTCCCTGTTCAGCCATAAGCAATATTAAGCATTGTCAAAATTGTAGCTTCTTTTGCTTTTATATAAATTTTCCAAATGCTCATTTTCAAGTTTCTGCTGAATTTCGAACTGGAAGATTGTTCGCTTTCCACAGATGCATATTAACTGTGGGGGATCCCCTAATGTAACTATCGAGAACCTTTCGTGGAAAGTAATTACTTATATATATATATATAAATCATATAACAGCTAAATTTGTAATTTTACTATATCCTACAAACAAACAAACAAAAATAAATTTTCCTATAACAAAACAAAAAACTTTCATTATAAAGCATACAACAACATTAATTGGATAATATATATATTCTTCTCCATCACTTTTCAAAAGGTACTTTGGCTTATGGACCTTTTCCTCTACGCGATTTAGAGGGCGGCAGATAGATAGGAGCGGTCGGAGGGAGAGGGGCCTCCAAACGCCGTTCTTGTCCTGCCAATTAGCAAAAAAAAAAAAATAAATAATAAATATATATATATATATGCACCAGGAATTTAGCGTGATATAACCATGAGTTAAAATTATGTTAATCCATTTTTTTCGTGACGTAAAAACATATTTGTTTCCAGAATTGAGAGATTAATTGATGAAGATATAAGCTGTAATGCAAAAACAAATTAACTAAACACTCAATCATATATAGTAAAGCCACGTAAGAGGTTTGTATTATATATGTAAGCTTCGTCTTTCAGAAAACCCTTAAAATAGTAACAGAGCAAGAGCTTGAGTATACATATACTAACGTAGATTGCGTTTGGCCTCGGTGACTCCAATTTGAAAGGAGATCAATAAAAGCATAAGAAGCAAAGAGAGAACGAAACCAAGTAAACGTGATGTCTTTGTAGCCATTGATTAAAGTAAATTCTCGACTCTCCCTCAGTTGCATATCTTACAAGACAAGCTCATGTTATATATCATCTTAGAAAGGAAAGAAAGAAGAAGCTCATATTGTAATATAAAACTGAAGCATCGTTGAATTTGTATCACTCACCTACTAACATTTCCACCAAACCCACTTTTTTTTTTTTTGACAAAATTCCACCAAACCCACTTACTTTCACTTTTACACGTACGTCCGCAAAATCGGCAAAATAAGACTTTTAGTTGCCATTTAATTTTTTTTGTATAGACCAAGTGTACACTACTCAAGTTGACTAAATACTTCTTGAACACTCCACTGCTACAGAGATTGATTAAATTCCATATACCGGTTCAATACTGAGTCGGGCAGTATCTTTTCGGTTACTGAACCTCAAGGCGAACTTGACTTTGATTAGTAACATGGCTCTACAGTGTAAAGAAAAAAAAAAAAAAAGGAAAAGAAAAAGAACCAAAACTCTCATCAAAGAGATAAAATGAACATAACGAATGTTGAGCTAATCAATAACAAGAGCCAAGCCCCACCACCGGTCTTCTCTGCTCGACCTGTCCCCATACCGACCAAAACTGCAATAACCGCGATAGTCCCAAACCCTAGACACACGGTGAACACTATCAAACCTTTCTTCTCCATCCACTCGAGTCGAACCAGAACTTCTTCAAGCTTCTTACTCACGTTTTCATTCTCTTTCTCAGCTCTCTCCATCTCTCTCTCCACTCTATTTCGCCACTCTTTCATCTCCTCTGCTTCACTCACCATCCTCTCTTGCCTCTCCTTCATACCCTCCACGTCAAGTCTTAAAGTCACGATCGCCTTTTCTCTTACACCGGTTTCGCGGTCCATCTCCTTGAATATGTTCCCGTATCTCGTGTTCAGTTCCTCTAAGTATCTCTCTAGAACTGATAGGTTCACGTCCAATGACCTCAACTTCTGCATCAGTATCTTCAGCACTGTGTCTCCTGGCATTCTGCTTCCTGGCTGATGACGCCTTACCTCTTCCACGGGCTCTGTAAGCTTACTACTACTCTTAACCATTGATGCTTCAGCTTTTGCTACTGTATTCTCTGGTGAGTTTTCCAGTTCTTTGTCTCTCTGTGTGGTTCTATCAGAACCATCATCGCCTTCAGAGGACTCTGCTTGCTGCTTTGCTGGCTTCTCCTTCTGCTCAGAATCTCCCTCTCGGGTATTGAATAATTTTTTGTTGTCTTCGACAGATATCAAATCCTCCAGCATTCGTTCTACGGCATCCACTCCATAGACTTCTACTAAACTCAAGGTGCAGTAGAATTCTGAACCATAATGGCTTAGAAATCTTAGCTTCAAGTATCTCACCCACTTTGGCTCCACGAGTGTGAAGTTCTGCTCGTGCTTCACGTTTGCAGCTGTGAAGTTCCCCATGTGAACCCATGTATCAGTCGGATAAACCAAGGTGCCTTGAAGCTCAAACTCTTTCAGATTGGAAGAGTAATGCTCGAAGTTCGCGATCTTGATGGTGTTTACCAACGTTTCTTCTGAAAGTTCTATGACAACATATTTACCTTCAGAAGAACAAGGGTTCCTGAGGTACTTGTCGTTGTCCCGGGTTAGGATGCTTGCAGCACCTTTTGCTTCCTTGTTAGAAGACAGGACTTTTGCGCCTTTTGCAGCAGATGCATAATTATACTCTTTCCCTCCAGGCTCCATCCTGTGAGTCACACCGCTGACCTGACTTGATAACGATTTGTTTCTAGAATTGGACGCTCTGCTCTTGAACTCATCAAGGCCAAGCGGAACAGCACGAGAGAGTTGATCAACCTTTGAAGCATTTCTCTCGGTATCATTCCCTGGATCTGTTTTGTTCACTTGATTTTGCTTCAAAGACTCATTTTCTTTGCTTTCTGTATCATTCCTTGAGATTGTCTTGTTCGTTTGACTTTGCTTCAAAAAGCCATCGTCTTTGCTCTCTGCATCATTCAATATACCTGTTTTGTTCATCAGACTTTGCTTCGAAAAGTCATCGTATTTGGTTTCTGCATCATTCCCTATATCGGTCTTGTTTATCTCACTTTGCTTCAAAACGTCTCTGTCTTTGCTTTCTGTATCATTCCCTGAAACTGTGTTATTGATCTCTGCATGCTTCACAGATTTTTCTTTGTCTTCATTTTCTTCATACTGGGTTATATAATCACCGTTCCGATTCAAATCAGATGTACCATGAACAGAAGCAGGCTCTACTAGTGGCGGTGCATCCAAGGGCACAGCCGTCTCATTTGTCCGACCATCATCCGGATCAGCTATTCCAACAGAGTCATTCAAAGCCGCATCTGCAAGTACACAAGAGTTGGTTCTTAACCTATGCTGCTAAAGGTAAATTTCACTCTGAGTAGAAGATCACAATGATCACATTCACAATATCCTTCAAAAGTGGGTTTGGTTAAACCATAGTCTACATTCCATAAAAAAATAAGAGCTTAAAAAGGTTACCTTTGCCACCATCTCCATGGCTAATCAGCAAGGTGGATAGGAAGAGAAGTAGCCAAAGGAGAAAAACAAGAGACAGAGAGACTTTGTAGAAACTGTTCCTTCCTCTAGAATTGTTCTCAGAAACTCTCCTTCTAGCCAGAAGAGTTGTACACGACCTTTGCATTGCACATCCAAGCCAAGAGAGGACCAGTAGTAACAATTAGACAGCCTGATCACACGCCCTGTTGATTAGCAAAACACACATATTAGATGTGCAAGACGAAGACTTTGTAATAAGCTCAAGCAAGAGCAGCATATCTAAAAGCTGCAAACAGAGGAGGACTTGTTCGAAAACGAGAAGGGAGACGAAGCAAGATCTGATGAGTATTTCTCAAATCGAGGGAGCACAAGGATCCAGAATCACCTGAGAGGGAATCGAAGAAATGATCGGCAAAGCCGACGACTTTCCTCTCGAGGGAAGAAGACAACGCAGAAGAGGATTCGGTACGGTTCTCCGATGAAAGCCCCCTTTTTTTTAAGGTCGCCGCCGCCGGAGATTAGTCTCTGATCGGCTCAATCTAGGAGAATGATGTTCCGGTAATATATCTGGCTTCCGCATCACTGAAGACGACGAGGCGTAGACGGAAAAAGCAATCTCTGTATCTTGTGTTTCAGGGAGAATCTAATATACGTCTGTGTCACGCCGAACTTACACGAGGTTTACACCGTTTGCGCCGTGAGAAATGGGGTAAAGAAGAGTCAAAAGCGACTTGAAATTGAAATCGGCGAGTCGAAGAAGAATGAAGATGGTTTGGTCCAAAATTTTGGAATTTTTTGCAATTTATTGAGGTTTATTGATTTATTATTATTTTTTTATTTTATTTTTTCTAAAAGTGTTCAGTACTCTACTTTGATAGCGCAAAACAAAGTAACAATTTTTTCTATTACCCAATTTTTTTTGCAGTTCTCAAATATTGTGCTTATGTTCAGTATTTGTTCTCATAAATCTTGTAGTATTTTTTAATTTTTTTTTATCTTGCCCAAGTTCCTAGATTTTATGATAATTTATCTCTTTTCTTCTCTTTACCATCCACAACGAAGCCATCTTTGGAACTCTATAACAAACAATTCGGAGTGACACAATGTAAAGAAAAAAAAACAGTGATCTTATTGGTAAAAAGGAAAAAAAAAAACAGGTATATAGGTCAATAAAAGTTGAAACAATTTTTGGATTCTTCATTTTAAACAAAAAAGTATTTATTGCATGGGAAGAATGTGAACTTCGAATCAAAAAAGAAAATAAAAAGAAACTGTGAACAGTGAACTGATTGGGAATGCCACGAGATAACAATAACATGATGTTAATTGATGATTCGGCAATGCGAAAAAAGCCAAAAAAAAAAAATAAGTCGAAAAAAAGAGAAGGCAGAAAATTGGGCCCACGAGGTTTGATGAGCTGTGATTGTGCGGCTGCGGCACGTTAACGTGATACCCAGCTTGGATTCTTCCCTTTTTCTTCAACTTCAAGAATGAATTAAAAAAAGTCATTTTTTTTCTAATTTGTTGGTATAATCCGTTTTTCGGTTTAACCAATTTATGGTCATGGGATCAAATGAAGATTTATCGTGATTGTTAAGTCAAACCTAAAATCAGATATATTCGAGAATTACTGGAATGTTGAAGACAACAAAATACAACTTGTTTGCTTCCGATGGAAAACCACTTTCCTTAACTAGCCAAGAGCAGAATATGGGCTTTCTAAATAGTCCCATTAATTATGGACCTAAAAGCCCATTTAAGTTTACATTTGAATAGTTTTATCTTTTGGCGCGTAGGGTTCTAAATTATATAACTGATTTCTCTAACGACTTTCCAAATTGTAAAAAACTGAAAACGCAAATGAACTGAGAGTGAGTGGGCGATTTAAGGAGACTTTCCGTCGGAGAAATACGCCAGTGGTCCGAAGAATGTCGCGTTGATGTAAGTGGCTGGTTCGGATCGGCTGTAATCGTCTCTCTGGTCAGGGTACTGGTCGTTTTGATCCGGTCCTCCCACAACTGCTCCAGTTAATATGTTAGGGTTAGGGTTTTGGGTGCGGAAAGATTGGAACCCGCCGCTGCAGCCGAAAGAGTTTGAACGGACTGCTCGGCTCGGGAGAGACAATCCTCTATGGTGGATTCTCTTTGGAAAATTGGAGCCGAATCCAACCATGTAAGACATCTTCATCGGATTCACACCGAGGATGTAATCGACTTGTCGCTTTGATAGGTTTATTAGAGCGTTGGGGACGATGACTGAGTTTCCGCAGTTGAAGATGTGTTTCGTGGATTTCATGTATTTGGCGTAGGTCGTTAGCAAGAATGTTATCGATGTCACGTATTGCAGATTGCTCTGAGGTAACTTGAACATCAATCCACCTGAATTTTTCAGTTTTTTAGGGGAAATTTGTTTAGACGTTACTAGTGTGAAAACGTGTTAATAGATTCTCATATTAGGTCACCTTGAGTGTACTTGGTGGAGGAAGAGGGAGAATTTGGAAGGATCTTGCACATGAAATTCTCAGTTGCTTGCTTGTAGAGCTCAAAGTTGTTGTCTTTGTTCAGTAACGCTCGCTGCAACATTGGATATATTTATGAATCATTGAGCCAATTAGGAAAGGGTAAGGTAATGGATTCTAAGCATTGAGACATACTCGTGAGAGAAGAACATAAGCACCAGCATACTTATTGTCCCAACTGAAAATGTCAGTCTGATCTCCACCTCCCAAGGATTTGATGAAGTTTGTGTAATACTGATTGTTGGTTGCTCTATGCAGCCATGCCGCTCCCCACACCAGCTCATTCTGTCATCATAAGGTCAGAATAAGTTAAATGAATGATATGTATCTCTCATATATTCGGATCGATCAAGGCTAAACATATAGATGCAGACCTTGTAGCCAGAGTAGGAGCAGTAGAAAGGACAGACCGCAGAGGAAAGGGAATTGCTGTAAGCGCCTCGGTATTGAATGGCGAACTGCATTACCTTCTTAGCTGTCGCCAGGAGCAGGCGAGAGTACTTGGGATCAACTTTCCTGAAAACCATGGAGCTTGCAGCTAGAGCAGCAGCAGTTTCAGCTGCTACATCAGAGCCAGGGTTTGAAGCTGATACAGAGTAGACTGTGCGAGGAGTGTCCATATCTTCTGGACGTTCCCAGCACTTGTGATCACCGTTTGGGTCTCCTACTCCGACGTAAAGCTTCCCCGGTGTGGCTCTGGCACATTTCAGTAGATAGTCTGTGGCTCAACGGATGGCCACACGGGCGTTCTGGAGCTCGGGTCTCATCTTCTTACCGTACTCCAAAGAACTCCAGGAGAGCATTGTGGTGGTGAACGCCATCAGGAAATTGAACTTCACGTTGTCACCAGCATCATAGTAGCCTCCGGTCAAGTCCATATGCAACTCATAGTGATCCAGATGGATGTTTTAGCCTTTTACTATGGCTTATGGTTTTTATAGTTTTGGGGTCTTACATGAGCAGAGGAGCCATCAGAGAGGCCAGAGCTGAACCTCCATGAGAGTTTTTGGTCACCGGGGAGGCGACCAGACCGCTGTCCTTGGAAAAAGAGCAATGACTTTGAGGGTGCTTCTCTGTAATTGGGACCAGCATAGGTGTTTTCCAGTAAAAGCGCAGAGAGAAGGAAAAGAAAGAAGAAAGGAGAAGCCGCCATTCTTGTAAAATTGGCTTGGCTGAAGCAAAGCTCAGAGCACTTTTGAGGTACGGCTTTAGCTTATGGTTCATATGAATATACGCACGTATATATATAAGAAAAGATAATGCAGATGGCTTTGATGAGATTGAGAGCGAAGAATATGGCTTTTTGGAAGTCAGCTTAACTGCTAAAAAGTCTGCTCTTAGTTCCTTGATTTCGAATCCCCTTTTTTCTGTATTGTTTTGTCGAACTAACAAATGGAATAGATTATAACTCATGATTTGATCAATATGTGTCACCTTCTATTCATTGTAGGATAGTTCATCTTCTTAACTAATATTTGATTACCACATAGGCACATAGTCCTTGACCTTGTCACTGAGTTGTGATGTAAGATACTTATCTTTTATCATAATAAAGTGCTAAGTGTATTTTATATTTTTTTGCATTACATAATATGTACGGTTAGAGATAGATAAACGATGTCTTGAATCTTGATATTAGGGTGGTTAGTTAGGTAATATTTAGTTCAATTAGGTTAGGGTTTTGGGGATTATGATTTTTAAAAAGAGACAAAAGAAGACAGGGGAGCGTAAATGGCGCCAAGATAACGGCACCAAGTCTATGAAACTTAAATTTAAAAGAGTTTCTCATGTGTAATTAACACGTAAATGTCTAAATGATACCTTAATCTTTTTTATTATTGTCTTGCTAGTTTTTAATTCAAGTGTTAATTATCAAAAAATTAACAAGCAAACAATCCTTCGGTTACAACCACAATTCACAAGCTTATTGTAAAGACGGATCTGGTCTTTCGCTGTTTACATCAGAATGTAGCTTCTTCATTGTAACAATAACGAACATAAAATAAAATTATATGATTGGAACCTGAAATATATTATTTGATTGTAAAAACCTTCTTACGTTATCGCTAGTGAAGGCATGGGAAGCTTGGGGTGAAAATTAGCAATGTAATACTTAGGGGAAAAAATCATAATTACGCTGAACATTATGGGTTGTGCGTAAAAGACGGCTTTAAACCTTGATAGAGCTGGGTTTTAAAGTTGAGCAAACAAAAACACCTTTTCTCTCGTCCCACGAAGAACCCCTACATAATATTTCTTGATATTGGTAGCAAAATCTCAATCTGGGAGATTCGCGGCTGAATCTCTTGTACTAAATTTGATAATTGTTTATTGGTATCAAACTACAAGTAATTTCTCCACCCGTTAATATATATGTTGGGTTAATCGGTTAATCATTAGGGACACAAAACCTTTTGACAGCTTATGTTGTCCAGGAGAATTGAATTGATTGATACTCACATACATAAGAAGATTACAATCATTCAATCTCTTGCGAAGAAAGTACAAATCACATTGGAAGGAGAAAATTATGTACAATGATTGGCATATGATTTTTTTTGTTTGTTTTCTGGAACATGTATATGTACATGAAAACGATAAAGATCTATATATACGGAAAACTCGATTATAGATCTATGACAAAAATACTGACGAGATTTGGACTAATGAAGAAAACAATGAGCCAAAAAAATAAGAAAACGATTTACAGAGTGTAGAGAAAGAACCTGTTGCTGTGATGTATAATCTATGGTGGGATTTTAATCACAAGAACCAACAAAATGTTTCTCTCCACTTCTTGTAAAATGTTTCTTTCTGTGCATCACGAACACACGACCAACTCACTCACTCTGCAAATGCCTCTGTATTTCTTACGGGAGTCGTTTTTTACCAAACACAATGTTGTCTCGACCAAAGCTTTCATCACAATAGATCCAACAACGATGGCTGCTCGGTTTGCTGCTGTTTAGAACCACTTGACCTTGAGGTAGATGTCCCACTTCTACCCCTTCCCCTTCCTCTTCCCACTGCTGTTGAAGGCGGCGGTGCGAGTTTCATTGCACCTTGCTCGCTTTTGCTTGAACCGAATATGGAACTGATATCTGCAGGCGGCTTTTGGTTACTGTATGAACTGCTTCCGAAAGACGGCATTCCTTGCTTCTGATTCTGAATCCCGAAAGAGTTCATAGGATCTGGTTTACTTGTACTGATACCTGAACCTGAACCTTCTTGCTGTGATTTCAAAGAAGAGAGGGATGCATTGCCAAAGGCCCACAAGTCGTTGTTAGCTGTCGGAAACTGCTTCATGTCTGTTATATTGTTGCTCAAACTAGAACCACTGTTGTTCGGTGGAGGTCGACTGGCAGTACCGTGGTGGAAACCCCCAGAAGCAATGGACGCACTGTTGCCCCGTGGTGGCCAATTAGCAAAAGGGTCTATATCATCGAAGCTTGGGGTTGATGATGTTCCTCCTGAGTTTAGCCGTGCCTCATTATTAGCTGTCTGAGAAGTGACGTTGGAAGATTGTCTTGGTGGCCACTCTATATCAACTGGAGCGCATGTCGTTGGCACTGTTGTCCTGTTCGATGGCTGTGACTGAACTGTAGAATTGTTAAACTGAGAGTTTGCGGGTCCAGGATCTCTCGAAGCAGAACTTTTGGTCGGGAGGGCCCAGTCTTCATCCCATGCAGGACTGTTCTTTGCTGCAGAAGCAACCTTCTCAATATTTTGGGTTGGTGTTTGAAACTGAACCCCATCTGCAACAGAGCCTGGTTTTACTTCTGGAACTCCAGAATCATTGACTGTAACTCCTCTTTTCTCCTCTATTTTCCTGTTCCGAGACCAAAGGATAGACAAACCAGATGTTGAAAACAAAAAACCACAGTACGCAATTGTAAGAGGGATAAGGACTTGGAAACAGAGACGGGAAAGCTCGAAGGCATACCTGAGAATATCCTTGACAAATAGCATATATTTGGCAAATTGTTGGACGTTCAATTGTTGGGCAGTGAGAAGCGGTATAATCAGGGGAAGCACGTGTTCAGCAGTGAATTCAACTCCATACTACAGAAAAATTATGGAGAGCGACAAGTAATGTTATAAACTACCACAGGTATAAAAGCAAGTTAAGCTAATATGTTCAAACTTATAATATCATTGACACAAGTAAGCTATTTTCACACACCTGCTTGAGAATTGCGTTTGCGACTGCAAGAGTACACATAAGCGTAGGTGCAGAACGATCGACGGCAGTACAGCGCTGAATTGTTTGCAAAATTTCAGTAACAGCGTGTTTATCAAGCGTTTGAACCAACTCTGCTAAGCAGAGCAAAGCATTTACTCTGACCTGCACCAAAAGAACGTTCTTATCAAAATCTAGGTTAGAAGATCGAGCTTTTCATTTAATCTCTCTACTCTTTAAAGGACACAACGATTGAACCAATCAAGGCTATAACATACGGCAGCAACTGTGGTTTTGAGAGCCAAGCCATGAACACGAGGCAAGATTGCTTGCCTTACGACCTGAAAAAACAAGTTGGAAAAAATAAGAACCGAACAAACGCACCAATGCAACTGAATCACTTTGCAGAACCAAGATTCAAATGCATGTGAAACTACGATTCTGTAAGCCACACATCAATCCTGAAGCTTGTATCATCCATTCCAATGAAACTCATCTAATAACATATCAAAGCATCAAGCATCACCTGACCATCAAGTTGTTTGGCAACAGATGTAGATCTTTTCAGAACTTCCTCCTGTATCCGGACATCGTTGTCATTGTAGGCTCGGAGAAGCAAAGGGAGGACATGTGAGACAAGATGGTCTGCATTAGTCTACAAACATAAAAAATACACTAGTAAAAGATCTGAGGGCGTAAGATAATAAAAAAAGAAGCGAAAGTGATTCCACTTTTAAGCTTTTTTAGAATTGGATAAAAGAAGCAAATTGGAGTTGCAATATGAGCCAGCTTCAGAAATGACGGTCTTGTTTTAGTTCACGCCAACGAAAGGAACTATGTTTAGTTTTGGCACTGCCATTTAATTTAAATTGCTAGTAATGACACTAGATATATCATAGGTAACAATACTTTCCACATAAATTCCTTTTCACCTTCCCGCTGTGCCAAATCAGTAGAACTTAGCAGCACTAAATATGCAGGATTCAAAAACATAATTCCAGTTTTGCATACATACGGGTTAGAGATTTACCTTGTTAATTATAAGCTCTGCACGCTTTACAAGCAACAATAGAGTATCACCCGTAGCAGAACTCAAAACAGGAACAAGAGCTGGGAGCGTTGTCAACTCAAAGTCATTCTTATCCTGCAAATTGTAGTTTAAGGTTTTAAGCATTCATCAAAACATGATAGAGATTCAAAAGAAATCCTTGTCAAAGGTCAATGCGAAGCAACTTCCAAGTTTTTCTACAGATGACAAGTTGATGAATAGCCAGTGTCTATTTAGCAATCGAAAAGAGAGTCTATGTAAATGTGCGTGTGGTAGGTCATAAGACACAAGTAATAAGACAAAAGACATCTATAAATCTCAAACAAAAGAGGAGGAAAGAAATGCATGGAAATCTAATTGACCGAATGCAAAATACCCAAGATTAGAAAAAGCACCTGAGACTCTGCTATAATTAGAACCATAGGAAGAATCACTGGCTGCATAACCAAATTCCTAAGTTCAGCACAAAGAGGCGGAAGCACCTGCGCAACAAAACCTAGTTTCCTTAATTGTAAAAAGGCAAAGCACACTTGAGCAACTGAGTTCTTTCTTCTGTTAACAGAATATGGGAAAGAAGCCATGAAGTGGCTACCTTATACCGTAATACACGGGAATCAAAATCTTTCCACATATCTGATAATGCTTTTAAGAACTCAGACTTTTGCATGTTGTCTCTTTCCTGCAATAAACAAGAAAATGCCCCCAAAGGTTATATGTATCTCCCACTGTCCAGATGATGTCTATCTGAAACGATGATTGAAAGTGTATATACATACAAGCATATGATCAAGAAAACGGAGGGCGCGTAACCTAGTGTCGCTTCGGAAAAAATTAGATCCTGCAGGTGCAAGGTCAAGTCCAAGATGTAAGTGCACAAGCAATGAGGTAAAACTTGTCACAGGAAACAGTGAAGATTCAGAATTCCTACCTGTGAAATCTAATGCTGTTGGCCTAAAGGACTCGTTGGTTGATAGCATCCGTTGCAAATCAGATACCAAGTCCGAGGGTATAGATGAGAAAGTTTCATTTGTTAAATAGTTCAATGTGTTCATGTACTGCAACAAAATTGCAAGGTAGCCATCATCAGCGATGGAAGGAACAGATACTATACTACTTTCTACAGGAAAATATGAAAATACATCTAAAATGGAAACTAATTCTGAGGCTGCTCCCCTTTATATAAAAAATGGGCTTGGGATTCAGAATTACCATCTTGACATTGTTGCGGCAATCAAACAATGGTTTCCGTGCAACTAAATGATAGGCGAGACATCCGAAACTAAAAATATCTGAAGAAGCTCCAGCTGAAGGAGTTTTGCTCCGCACCAACTCAGGTGCAGTATAATTCAAAGATGGTTGGAGTGGCAGGATTGAGTCTTCAACATCATATTCCTGCACAAATCCATCCATATCAAAACACAGTCATCATACCATGCATATCTAGTAATCGATCATGAGTTTAAAAGTACGCACAGAGTAGTGGAATGATTGCATGTTATCCAAATTCCCAGCCTGTGCTTCTGAAATAGCAAAGCCAAATCCAGCAAGCTTCCAGGAACCAGCCGAAGTAATAAGAACATTCTGCGATAAAGTTTTTGATCCACAAGTTTAGAAAGCACGACAGGTTCTAACAAAGTATGATTATAACGAAATCGAAGAGCAACCTCCGGAGATACAGCACGGTGTATGAGATGTGCGTTATTATGAAGAAAGTTCAATGTCTCTGCCATTTGAAGGAGACCGTGCTTCACCTCCAACAAGCTCATCTCCTGCCAAGAATCACAGGAAACAGTAAACTAACTAGCTTCGATTTTTACTTGAGCTTCACAGGAAAACGCACCATGGCCTTGAGATCTTTCGGCACGTTGTCCACATTGCCAACATCCCCGAGCACGTTAGCCACGGAGGCGAATAGCGGTTCCGTAACCATAGCCATAGCATTCTTGTTCTCGTCAAGCGCCTGAACCACGTGGACAACACCGGGGTGTCTCAGCCGCACCAGCTTGCCGGCGTCAGCACGAATCAGATCGAGAAACGAGTCCTCGGCGGCCTTGGATAATCCCGCCCTGGCACGAGCCTCCGACAAGGCGCGCTTATCAAGCACCCAGACGCAGACGGTGGGGTACTGCTGTGGCCGCGTGGAGTCACGTGCCTTGGCGGAGTAGAGCTTCCAGGCGAGGCCAGGACCACCGGAGCCGATCTGATCGAGGAGCTCGTAGTCCTGGAGAGGCTTGGGACCTGTAACCTCCTGGACTGTGGTTTGAACCGTCTTCTCAATCACCGCCGCCGTTTTGGCCAGAGCTTGGGTTAGCGTTCTCATGTTAATCGACATTTTTTTCTTCTTCCCTCCCGGAATTAACTGTTGCTCTAACCGTTTTTCCGACGACAAACGGTGATCGCCGAGAAGCGAAACGAAAACTGTCTTCCGAGGAGAATGGAAGGTGAAAGCCGAAACCTGAATTTGACGATCGTCTTCTTCCCCTGAGTTGATTTTTCTCCTCTTTTTTTATTTTCCGTCGCAGATTTTTTTCTCTTTTCTTCTCACTCGTTTTTCTGGTTTTTGTTTATTTATTAATTTTCATTTATTAGCCAAACAGGTCCTTTGTCTTGAGAAGAAAGAAGACAAAATCAAAATTCATAGAAACATTTGCTCATTTTTAACTGTCACAAAAGGCAAAAATGCCTATACAACTCCTCCATGCCCTCGAACATTTACCACTAACCCTTAATCTTCTGAAATGTTGCCGATTCGAATCTCTCTCCACAAGCCTAGAGACGAACTTGATGAAGCTATGTCAATCGGATTCAGATCTCTCCTTATGTTGTTCTTCAGTATCTGTACTGTACAAGCTTCTCTGTGTTTGTGAGAAGTTAGAGGTCATTGGCTCCTCCTACCGGTTCACTAACCAACCGGGTTTTATCAGAACATCTCGCTTGAAGTCACGGCCCGTTACTGACTTTGATTCCCCCAGGCGTCGGTAACACTGTGAACAAGAAGAAGAAAGAATAGTAGCCACAGAGATTATAGATCCTTTATGAATTCGGATATACCAGAAAACAAATTATAAGCATGCATGATTGGTTTAGGTGGTGGACGAACTAACCTTGTAACACACAATGGTGTCATCAGGGTACATAGCAAATAGCTTAGTTCCCAGGCGAGCGAAGCAAGAATCGCAGAGGCTCTCATCATTTATCTGCACGTGACGTGATCTTTCTTCTAATCTTGCCAGCCTTGAGTCTACATCCAATGCACGAGAGATGTTGTGTACGATCTGTAGCAATTGACTTAAGAACAATCAGACACTAAAGCTCCAGCCATACCACATACAGATTCAAGGACTTAAAGCACAGTAACAAGTATTTGATAAGTTTATCAATGCTACTTCACTGATGATTTCTTCTTAGGATGTGACTCTGCATATTACTCTTACGAGTAGCACATTCGAAATAACATACAATATTACTTCCAAAGAAATGGGCATTCACAATAGTAGCAGACAATGAATACACGGATTTTTTTTTTAAAACAAAGGGATTGTGAGTTATTTACTTGGCCTTGACGATGATGATGAACCCGAGCCCTCAGCATTCTCAAAATTGTATCTGACGCCAGTTTTAAGGGCATGTCAGGAGACAATTTCTGGGGCAAAAAAAGAAACATGATATCAGCTTTATCAAACAATTGTTGATGAACTAACAAATGCAAAAGCTGTAGGATAAGAAGTAACATCAGCTTCATTGACTTATTAAGGACCGTGGGATTTCTTACTTCCAAAACTTGCAAAGGATCAAGTGATTCCCCATGGTTGTGGAGAAGACGAGCAGCAGCCTTGAACATAGGCTCTTTACCATTTTGAGGATCCAGGTACATATCAAGTAACCTAAGATAACTTTCTGTTATAGGAGAATTTAACAAGAAAAGAGCAAATCGTGTGATAGCATTCACACAATAAAGCTAGATTAAATGAAGAAAAAGAGCCTACTGCATAAATGCATCTGGTCTTCCAATCTCTACACAGTATTGCTCTGCAGCTGCACAATCCTCAAGCTTCCTGGGGCCCACGACAGAAGATCTTGTCAGTACTCATATATTCAAAATCACCATACACTGAATAAGGTCGCAAATCTTTGATTAATAATCATCAACAGTTCAACTTCGTTCCTCATCACTTCTTATCACTATTAATGGGAACTTACAGAGCAAGAATTTGGAGGACCAATGTCTCCTGTCCTATCCTTCGGTATAGGATAGCCTGACAAAAGAATTTTACACAGCATATATCAGAGGATAAAACAACAAGAGATCAGTTGTTTTGATAGTATAAAATTAATTGAATAATCATCGGTGTGCCACTGTAACCATCTAAATGACACTTTTCAACACCATTCATAAATTTGACCCACAAACCTTTTCCAACCACAGTTCTGATCCTTCAATCAAATCCAAGATTTCTTCCGGATCATATAGATCTGAAGATTGCAAAAAGGTCTGCAATCTTTCCCGCACATCACTTTCGAACAAAGAAATACTTCCCACACTATAATCATGTGCCTCTCTGCCTCCAGCATCAGTTTCTTGGTTACCATTTTGAACTTCAACACACTCAAGTGCTGACTTGGCAAGTGAGAGAGCATATGATGTATGCAGCTGCGGATCATTGTAGTCTCTATCTTCGATCAACCACTGGAGGTACCTGGCCCATATATACAAATTCCATAAGAAGAAAATTTCAAAAGGTTCCAAACTGCGCTACATTAAGTAAAAGTCAACCGGATGAAAATTATTTATGCTGTAAAGTAAACTATACCTCTGTATGATTTCAACCTTTTTGGGATCAATAGCTTGGATCACTTTCTCTGCAATAAGATTAAGAAAGAGAAACCCTTACATCAATAAAAAAGATCTAGTATTGTGTACATCATTATACAACTAATGTCATATGCCAAGCCACTCAAAACCCATAGCCAAATAACGGAGCAGATTATGGAACTCTAATGAGGTACAGCACACTAGGGACATGAGAAAATATATACGTGCATAGATTGTGTTACCCTGAACCAAAAGTAGTCTTGGACTTCAACTAAACGATTAGCCATCAATACAAGTCCAACATAGATGACAATTCGAAAACCTAAGAAATAGTTGACAAAATGTTTCTAACAAGAATGAAAAGAGATAAACATCCGACTCACAATCAAACACAAATGTCCTGTTAACCATAATTCCCACCTGGCAAAAGCTCTTCTGTCCTTTTATCTGAGGTCAAGACTTGGATAGCAAACAGTGGGTTTATCTCTGAAATCTAAAAATGATATCCACAATCATCAATAATATTCACTAGATGCAAAACTAGAATGTAAAAAAGTCACAACAGCTTGGGGTTATATCATATATATGTCATACCCAACTAAGATGCTGTAATGCCAGTTCTGAATCACAAGGTTCCTCTAGAATCCTGGCTGCTTCTGCGGCAGCAGCCTCTTTACCAGATAACCTAATGAGCTCGTTTTCGTGTAAATAAGGCACCAAGTCATCTGAGTCTTGCCACAGACCAGATGAATAATTCTTAGTAAAGAGACGCCAAATAGCAAGAGCCTTTGCACTCATCCCCTTACTTGCATATAGGAATGCAAGTGTGCGCAGATGTCCAGATTCATTTAGAAGAGTCTCCAACTCCTCCTGCACCACCCACACATGTTGTACAGTCATCCCTCAAACAACCTTCTGACAACAAGCTCTCTGTTTTTCAATGCATTTTATTTCTAAGGATCCAAATACGTGTAATGTCCTCATGGTACATTTACATAAATCCTAAAATACACCAGTTAAAATCTTCTTGATAACATTGCTACTGTGTAACTTTAGAGACTTATCCCAGGGGACGTCAAAACTACAGCATCCTAAGATCGTTGTCGTTGATCCACTTCTTTTGACCACAGTAGTCCACTAAACTGACCTTGATTTCTTTTCTTCTTAACCAAGCTATGGCTGTCTTACTCAAAAGTTTATGTCAAATAAATAGATTGGCTGGATCCAAATTACTGATTTCTTACATCTTTCTGTTGTTAATTTCTAAAACAACGTACCATTTGATGCTATGAAATATGTGTGTGAATAATATATGCATTTAAAGACATACCACAACACAGTTGTTATCAGAAGATGCAAGATTCTCCATATCTTCAACACGGTTTAATGCTCTATACAGAAGCATTAGAAGCGTGTCTATTCCTTCTCTTACTGGGTGAGATAAGTCCTTCTCACGTGATACCTCGAGGTACCTTTTGCAACAGGTAACATTACGTCGTTATATGCCGGTTCCAACCTCAGAGAATAGGGGTATACTAAAACAACTGTAGAGGAAAAGGAGTACACGAGAAGAGATATTGTAGCACCTTGTCATGTTTTTGATTGCTGACTCTAATAAATCAGCTCTACTTAGAGGATTTGAGAAAAACTCTTCATCAACCGGAGTGTCCATTCCCGCTTTTCTTAGGAAAATGGCTCTCTGGATGGCCATCAACCCATTATCTACAACATCTTCAAAAGGAGCAGGAGGGGGGTGCAATCCCCAGTATCTGTTTCTTGGAACCTGAAAGAAAGTGAAAACCTTGTTGAAGCAGAGGGCACTTGGAAGTTGGAACAAGGCTTGAGACATTATAAATTTCATGTTCAGTACAAAGAAACTATGAACTGTGGTTGATCAATTGGCTAATTGTTTAAAGTACATAACAAGTACCCACTGCCAGGGGAACAATTATACCTGCAAAGACCACCGATTAGGATCCCGCATGATAAAAGGAAAAACTTCAGAAGGTTCCATTCTTTCTGACTTTAAAAATTGATTCACTGCTTCCTCAAAGCGCAAATCAAAGAGTAGTAGATACCCTATCTGAGCATGAAGAAAAGAAAGCATTTCTTTCGAGATTTCCCCCTCTGAGTCAAGTTCCTCCACCAGGGAGATGGCTTCTCTGTATCTCTTTTTCCTCAAGAGGTCTTTAATCTGTTCTTCATAAGGCACTCTCCGATAAAACATAACCTGAAACATCAAAATGAAGAAGTCGACACAATATTCGTGACCATTTCATCAACAAGATATACTTGAGAGAACTGAGGAAAGCCATTAGTGGGATAAATACCTTTGACATGGTAGTAACAGCCAGAAGGTTTCCGTCTCCTGCCTCATCAACGGCCAAAACCGAAGGCCCACACCCTTCAGGGCCAAAAGTAACAGACTGAACACAAGCACCCGACTTCTTCTGATGTATTTCCATTTTTCCATCTCCAACGGTCACCAAATAGAAAGATAATTCTCCAACAGAATCAGGCCTCCTCCGAAACACAAGGCTCCCTCCAATAGGCTGACCATTTGTGTCCACAACAACTCCAACATTGTCCACCAACAACAACACCTTCCACTCTTTGCATAGCAATTTGAGCAGTGGCGCACCAGACACATCAGGCAACGTGAATATCACCCCACTTTGACCAGTAACGCACGAGATCAAGCTATAACCTTTAACAGTCCCCGCAATAACATAATCATCGAGCCAAACCAAAGTTTTGATGCCACCAATGCCCAGAATCTCTTTCAAGACAACAAAAGAATCATCACTCGTCCCCTCTTTGTCATCACACTGAAGCTCGATCAGCAACATCCTCTCACTAATTGCAACAGCGAAAACATAATGACCTTGGTGGACTCGCTCACGTCGAAAGTCCTTACCTTTGACGTCGCTCACCCGATTCCCAGCGCCAAGCAACTGAAGAAACTTCTTGCTCGAGCTGGATTCAGTTGAATTGTCGGAGGGCAACAAGTCAGTACTCGAAGAGTCGCGTCCTCTCACTCTCCTAGCAACAACATTGATCCCTTTTAGTAATCCACCCAATCTCTTAGCGGGTTGAGATAGAAGCGAATCCACCAAGAACAAGTACCCATTGCAGAGGGCTAACACTTTCCCTCCGAGCACAAAGACAGACTCAACTGGAGAAGCTGAGCTCAGCGAGACACTTGCGAGACGCGAGACAATATTAGTTGTAGTGTCGATGGAGAGGAGAAGAAGATATCCGGAGGAGGTACCGAGGTATACTAAGGTTTGGGAATCGGAGTGAGGGGAGAGAGACAGGGCTCGGATCTTATCGACGCCGCCGAGATCGAAACGGGCAGTAAGCTCCACAACCGCCCGAGATTTGGCCATGACCTAAATTATTTGTATGAAGGCAATGGGCAGTGGCCGGATTCGAGAGATTGAAACTCCGGCGATCAGTCTCGCCTACCGGTAAAGCTAGAGGAGTCAGACATGTCAACGAGTTCTCATTCTCACAAG